>JAHBCN010017144.1:0-18629 GCA_019359885.1 Listronotus oregonensis | reverse complement strand
AAATGTGAAGAATTTATAGGGGTTCCTTGTCGCTCGCCGTTCCTTCACTCTCATCAGGTACCGATGCAACGTAGCGACGCGACGTTGACAAGTTTAACATGACGCGTTCCTTCACTTCGTATAGAAATGTGGTCCCAGGAATTTCGTTTAATACTGATGCTGTTCGAACCGTGTAGGACGACCGCCCATTACATCTTCGGCAAATAGACAGGGGGAGCGTGACGTCACAAACTGTCGAACTGTCAAGTGTCACCCAAAAGGTTTCCAAACAAACATTGGAAACATTATAAATCCTCATAAGCAGCTTTTTTTTTAGTTATTTTATTATTACTGAAAGTAGGTGAGGCGACACTCCAGCCAGACGTCATCACGACGCCCGACGTCATCACGACGCCCGACGTCATTATTTAGGAATCGGGGCTAGCTTTTTTTGGTTTGCGCATGGTGTCATCTCACCTGTCACCGTAAAATTGCCCTGTCAACTGTCAAATATTTAGGAATCTTAGGCTAATATATTTTAGGGATACGTCACGTGGGCCCCTAGCAGCCCAGGCCGGGCGGGGGCACCACCATCTATTAATTATTCTTCTCGCGAATTCTTGTTTGAGAATAGGAAAACTTTAAAAACTGTTTTTTTTAGAACCACTTGAAGAGAAAATGGGGTGTCGAGAAATGGGATGTAAAATGCGATTTTATAATACTCTTCAATTTTTCCTTCAACGTTGCAGTTTTTTGTCGACTGCATCGACGAGGCATTTTCATTTCAATCTTACCCGAACAAATTTAAAACTTTTTGATAAACAATGTGGAAGATAATCCACGTTTTCCGCTTTTCCTTGAAGTCGTTCAAAGCATCATCAGCCAATTTCTGGCCTCTCCAGATCTTGATTTTTCAATTGCAATTCTCGACTCAATGGCAAAACGATGGAATTAATTGATTCCAAAAACAGGAATTTAACTCGATTGGGAAAATCGCTGTCAAAAGTTGAGATGCTGCCCGTGAAGTTTCTTGATCCTTCCCGTTTTTATTTCTTCCAACGCTTCAATAACAGCCGGTTGAAGTTCGACGTATCTTGATACAGCTTCATGAGATGAGCCCATCTTGAAAAATGGATTCAATTTTTCTTTTTTCGCTAACTTTTCTCTGTCTTTTTTTGAAATTTCGTTTTTAAGATGCTTTGCTTTCCAGTGAAAAAATGCGTTTGCTCCGATAGTTCCCAACGGTTTTTGATACCAGATACTTCGCAAGCTGCATTGATGGTCAAACTGAAGCTGTGTGCGGGCAATGCACATAAATTGCGAGGGAAAATGGACCTCAAATAACCTGTTATGAAATTGCCCTAGCCCGACTCCGTCGTATCCTTGGCCAATGAATGACAATCCAGCGATATCGGAAGATAATTCCTGACGGAAGGAGCTTGTCCAGAAACGTCAGGACGGGAACGAATTGAAATCCTCACAAAATTTGTTTGGGAATCAAGTATGGGCAAATGGAAAATTGCTCTATGCTTGAAATGTCAGTCATTCGTCGGCTAAAACTGAGAATCCTTTCGATTGATTTATTCGATCAACGATTTTTTTTCTGATCAATTCTGACAAGTTGCGATAATTTCATTCTGAATGATTTTGCTCAAATTTTGAATTTTCGGAGCAACAAAAGGTTTTTTCTTGAGGTTTCGTCACCTTCAGCTCGATACCGTAAAATTGCACGAAAGTTTCCTTCGTTCGAATATTTTTCAGTTTTATATCCGCGTCGGTTCCTCTTCATTATACAAACATCCATCGTCTCTATGGCCACGAATAACCTTGCCGCCCACAAAACTTTGCCCAACTATGGTTCAGTCGTTCTTATTTTCTTCTTTAGTTTTTTCTTTCTGCTTATCGAGTTGTACATCGTAGATTTGTTTTGCCAAGCTGAATTGCGTAAATGTTCAAAAGCAACGATGGTTTTTTTATGGTAATCAAGTTTTTCGTGGTTCCGAAAAGTTTCTTTGCGTGCTTTCAAGGTTAACGGCTTGTTGATGAGTTTCCCCAGACGTAGTCGGATTCCACCGTTTCCGCCAAAAGCTATGCAGCACTTTTAAAATTTTTTTTTCGCGAATATGCCAACCGTAAATTCCTCGATTTTCTTTGAAAAGATAAATTTTTGGCAGTTGATGTCGGGAACGAAAAATTAGCTGGTGGCACCCACGAGTCGTCGTTGTTCGGATTTCACTCGCGTTTCTTGTATTTGAAGCATTAGACGGGCAGAGCGATGTCGTTTTTGAATGGAAGCAATTTTGTTTGTTTTGAACTGGTATCTTTAAGTGATTTCCTCCAGTCTCCGGTGGATTTTCTTCGAGGTTAAGCTTCTCTGCATTTTCAATCTGTGTCAAAAAAATATGGTTACCCTAGCTATTGTGGAAATGACCGAGTTCGGTCTTTTTTCGGTCGAAATTAACTTTACATTCCCATTCATTAGGTATCATTTTTTATTTTGTGTCCTTTATCTATTTATAATAATTCAGTTTCAAGACAAACAAAATTTGTATATTAATAATAATAATTTAGAAATATTAGAAACATTTATAACAAAATTTCAAAAAATTTAAATTTTTTTTGCACCCGCGGCCGATAACAAAGATCCTTTATTATCAACAACAATATTTCATTCGTTTAGTTGTTATTACATTTAATATAACTATTTGAATGAAAGAGCGCATATATTTATGAAAAAACCCTATCACTTTCCTCGCAGTAAAAAAGGGGTAAAATTTCACGAAAAATAAGACTAATTTTCGACCGAAAAACGACCGAACTCGGTCATTTCCACAATAGGGGCTAAAAAACTATGAGAACTTTGTTTTTTGAAATTATATGAATACATTGTGCAAAAATAGTAGCTTTTCCGATATATTATATTTTTTTATTGAATTTTTCTTACCTGTTTTTCCTTTTTCTTTGTTTCTGGTTCTGATTCTGGATCAAGGCGGGTGAAATAGGAAAACAATGTCCCCTTCTATTGTGAGGCGTGTTTTCTCAGTAAGAGAACTTGAAAAGAGATTTTTCTCACTTGAAATTTCTAACCACTTGTCAACTTCGGATTTTACACAATGCGTGTTCTGTTGAAAGAAACAAAGAAATAATTAAAATACGCTCAAACACGCTCATAGATGGCGCAAAACAACGGAAAAACTTAAAGAAAAAATCGCACGGCGTTGTCATCGCGACTGGTTGGCGCGCAGTTTGTTGGAACAAACATATGCACTGCCATAACGACTGGACAGCACCAAGGCTTTTCTATAACACGGTAGTCCAGCCGTTATGGGACCTGTATATACGTGGTAATTATGCATATATCTCAAGGAAAAATTGTCTACCCCCCCTTAAAAAAATTTTGGACCCCCCCTTATCAAAATCCTGGATCCGCCACTGTTAACAAAAGTAGTTGTATGGTTTGATCAACAGGTGGCTTAACAGGATATCAAACTTTTGAACAAAAATTAGTCGAAAAAAACCTTAAAAGATTCCTGTGTGATTTAAAGAAAAAACAAATATTATTAAAAAATTATAATTCCTAACTTGGTATGAGGGCTGTTTGCATACTAAGCTTATAGGTTAAAGTCTCTATATTTATTAACAAGTCAATACCAAACACGTAAAACACGTACCAAACGGTTGGTTCCTTAAACAGGGTTAATAAGGCCTTTTGTAACAAAAATATGTCATAAAAATGTTAAAATATATGAAATAGTTATTCCTGCGCTTACCGGCTCATTTAGGTAAAATTGTTATGTATAGGTAATCTACTTGCTAAACATTAACTTATTAGGTTATTAAAAAACACTTATTTGTATCCAAAATCAAATTATAAAAATCGGTACCACAGTCAAAGGCAATGTAATATTAGATAAATACCCAAGATCAAAATATCGACTCTAAAATATACAGATATACATTACAACCATGTACGTAGTAATTTTAAAACCCCGATGATGATGGTTATATATATATATATATATATATATATATATATATATATATATATATATATATATATATATATATATATATATATATATATATATATATATATATATATATATATATATATATATATATATATATATATATATATATATATATATATATATATATATATATATATATATTATATATATATATATATATATATATATATATATATATATATATATATATATATATATATATATATATATATATATATATATATATATATATATATATATATATATATATATATATATATATATATATATATATATATATATATACGTTGGGTACACACCCAGATGATGACTGTATTTAAAAATAAGGAAAACGTTGTTAATAAGTATGGTATAAGATCGTACTGTTCGGGCGCTGACCCCTGATGAGGAGCTTGGTTTAAAACTAATGAAACGTCTTATCAAATGTCACCTGTCATATTATATCTTTTAGGATAGTGTTAGGTAATTAAACCCCGAGGATGAGTCTGTTTTAAAATTAGCGTAACGTCATACTAACCACGTAGACACTAAATATATAGAATTCAAACTGTATAAACCCGATTCTCAGCTAAAAACTACCTGGTTTGCAAGCAGGGATTACCATTTCGCTCCTCGGCCCTAAAATCCTTAATAAGGACGTTGGAAAACTATAACCTGTCTATAGTGGTAGTGAAATTAATATGTATTAACAATTTCGAGCTATATAATATGCCACTTACCAAATTCTTTGACCGTTTGTTAGGCTTAACAGAGGTTGGTCCTTGAACAGGTCCAACAGGGTCCATACGGTTAGATTTGTTGATGTTTCTATGTATCAAACCTATTTGTAAAAAATAAGTTAGAACAAAATAATATAGAGGTAAATAATTCTGAGAGTTCCGGTTGATTAAAATTTATAATTTGAACACATAGAGTATAGGAATAACATAATGTTACAAACTCATTAGTCTGTAAACTCCAGCTTTCAAAAAAATAAAAATTAATCGTAACAGGGCTGCGAGCACATGAACTCAACTCTCAATGCGCCCCATTCGTTTTTAAGGTTCAAAACGAAATTTCAAAGAAAACCTTTTAAATTGGCAACATATATGGATCTTTATTGATTAAGCCTTTATACTGTGTGTTTTAATGAGATTACATCTCTCTCTTATGATCTTGTGGGGAGGGAGCTGTCATACGACGAAATAATCATACCAAAGAATTCAGCAGGGTCGTTTACAATTTTGGTCTTTGGCTGGTTCTCTCTCTGGCCAAATTTTCCCCAAAAGCTATTTAACATAAGTTTTGCTAGAGATCTAAAGCCCGGGTTGCTAACAATATTTGAATACTCTAGTTTTACGTCTTCTCTATTAAAAAAGTCCTCGATATATCGGTATTTCTGTTCTTCTGTAGTACAATCACTTGGCCATCCAGATGCTTCTTGTTTAATTTTTATAAACTTGTTCATCATAGATGTGAACAGACCCTCTATTCCCAAACACTTATCAAACTGAACGGTGTTATACTTCCAAATTTCGAATATATCAAGAACCTTATATCCCTTTTCTAAAGCTTTTACAACCTCGTCAATCACCCAGGTGCCTGTTAGTACTCGCTCTTCATCGTTATGGGGACAGTTGGAAGTACTTAACGCCTCGCCACAAAGCCTAAATAAAACAAACATTAATTTATTGTTCATCTTTTGTGGTAATACAGGATGATACAGTTCTCTTGGCGGAAGGATCGAGCATTTAATCAGGCCATCTGTTTCTTGCAAGTTCAAGTTCTTACAGGCATCTCCTACAATAACGTCTGGGTGATTTATTGGAAACTTGCCATACTTGCAGACGTAGGGATATAATGAACAGACATCGGCATATTTAATCTTTTCATCTTTATTATTACAGTCATAATATTCCCAAACATTGCCAGTACGTCCTCCATTGAAGGCATCACGAGGAATTAAGGGTGTAGAGGTAATCAGCTGATGGTTCTTGGTTAACTATTAATTTCGGGAGTTTCAAGCAGTAGCGTTCTAAAATCACACTCCCACATTTCATGCACAGTATATCCCAAGGATTTAAGCTTTTCAATTTTGGCAACTGTGGCTTCATATCTCAAGTTTAACGTGCTAGAAGGATCATCGTAAAGGGGATCATTGCGGCCAAAATTATAACATCTAGGACAACCATGGAAATAACAGCCTTGAAATTCAAACACCTCGTTTGTCTCAGAGCAAAAGCCATCAACCTTAACCCCGTGAAGGACCATTTCCCCACCTTTTGCAGCATGAATAATATTAATTTTGCTTTCCTTTTCCATCCACAGCAGCCATTCTATTGCAACTTTACTTTGCATGTCTTTCCACCTATAACCGTTCTCCGGTATAATACCTATTGTATTTGGTTTCAGGAAATTTCGCCTGAAAACCTTATTACAAGCCGATGCTATAGTGGTAGACTCAGTAAACGGGCATACGTTTGTGGTTGACATTAGTTGTTCCCGAAACTTTAAACATGCTGCAGTTAAAATCTCTACATCGGATACACAATATTCGACGATGTCGCGCTGCATGTCAAAACTATCTCCTTTGTGTTCCTCATACCATTTTAAGAAATCAGTACGATCACTTTCCTTCATTGTGTCTGGAGAGTAATATTCCACAGGAGGTAATGTGCCTACGTAATGTTCGTTTGCCTTGGTATTAAATAAATGAGGAAAATATCCCTTTTTAAATTTACCACCCAAACCGAAAGCTTTAGGTAGTTTACTTAATGCCATGGGAAAATAGTTAAGCGAATCTATAAACTTAACGTTGCCAATTTGCATCATAATTATTTTGGTGCCTCTCATTATCAGTTCGGGTGTAAGATCAGTCTTGGTTATTACGTGGTTCAAAATAAATTGATGGTCGAAGGCTTGACCATTGTGAGCTATTACTACCACGTTCTTGAATAACTTTCGCTGATTCAATATAAACTCCATAAACCTAGCGATGACGTCACCTTTAATTATGTTTAACCGAAGACCATATTTATGACAAAGTTTTAATTCTGTGTCAATACACACATTACAACATTGCTTAAATACACAAAGATTAGGCTTGTGAAGGAGAGAACCATCGGCCAATAATTCTTCTTGTTGTGTCTCTAAGTCGTAAAATACAAACAGCCGATCCTTCAATTTAGGCTTCCCAGTGTCTGGTTGAATATGGCAGAGATGATTTTCGGGGACATGGGCTCTGCAGGTTTTACAAAACACCTCGCCACACGTATGATTTCTATTACCCCTTACAACTTTAAAACAGTTTTCACAACTGCGAATTTCTGCACAAACGTTGCTCTTCTCCCATGATCCTTCTTTAAGGTGATTATCGTAACACGTCTGTCCTTTAAAATAACGATGACAGCTCTCACATTTAATTTTAATATCGGTATCTAAACATCTTGGAGCCTGAAGGCAACTAGCACAAGTACCCCCACATCTATGTTTATCTTTATGGTCATAAGGTATATGACAGCTCTCGAATAACACCACGCAAAGGCAGACGTTAGCAGTAATTATGTTATAATGGCCTTCATGATGTATCAGATTTAGATGTTTGCTGCTTTCACTATCGTCTTCAAAAATAACATCTCTACCTCTTGATCCATATTTATATACGACAATCTTGTAGTCTTTAAGGTACAGTTGTAATTTTGCAGCTCAGGAATCACCAGCTCCTTCTTGCGGAATAGTTACACCAGCCCTTTCTAACAGCTCCGTGGTTTTTATTGTTTGTAGCTTTCCAGTAACTTTACGTATGTTTGTATATAAAGAGTCTTTGTTAACATTGGCCATAGCAACCACCAAAGCTCTCGGCAAACATAGATTGTCCTTGTTATTAATACAAACAATTCCCATTCGCGATCCACATTCCTCTTCAAAAGAATTATACCTCCTTCCTCTACCACGGCCAGTAGGCAAACGAACAGATGTAACTCCAAGGCAAAACGACTCTGTATTTAAACCTGAAGAATTTGACTGATAAATACTACTTATCACGTTCCAAATATCTTCATGGTTTACATCCTTGGCTTGCATAAATCTCATCCATCCTTTACCACGGGCAAAATCCTTCGAGCAAAAGCTAAAACTTATATAGTCTGTTGGTAAAATATTTTCTACGGCGCGGTCAATTATTTGTTTGATCCCGTCCCTCACCCAACTGACAGGTTCTGCGTCGACGGGCACAGGCTTCAACTTGAAATCTAAGGTACGACCGGTTAAATTGTACCTCTTTACCATCTTGACGGCGTCTTTAATAATGATGAACTTTATCATCTTTAAGATTGTCTAGGTATTAGCTAGAGAGAGTTTAAACACGACCGAACAGTTTGACTGTCACGAACAGAATGAGCTGATGCGTCGCGGAACACTTCTATTTGTAACCTCAGGGACCCTGTGAATAAAGGAAAATAGGGTATGTTCAGAAACTAGGGTGCGTTCAGTAACTACTACTTACCAAATACTCGACGCTGATTGGTTAAAAATATCAGGATGGCGAACGCTGATTGGCTAAAAATAGGGCATGTTACCCATGTTAATCAAAACTTAAAATATAATTCTTACCAAATACTCGACGCTGATTGGCTAAAAATATCGGCCTGATGGCGAGCTCTTATTGGTCAAAATAATTAATCTAAAAATAGGCTATGTTACCAGGTTAAACAAAACTTAAAAATATAATACCTACCTATCAACTACTAGACGGTGATTGGTTAAAAATATTCGTCTGATGGCGAGCTCTTATTGGTCAAAGTAATTTACAATCTAAAAAAATAGACTATGTTACTAGTCTTAAACAAAACTTTAAAATATAATTCTTACCAAATACTTAACGTTGATTGGTTAAAATTATCTGTCTGATGGAGAACGCCTATCAAAAATAATTTACAATCTAAATATAGACTATGTTACCAGTGTTAAACAAAACTTAAAATATAATTCTTACCAAATGCTAAGTGCTGATTGGTTAAAAATATTGGGCTGTTGGCGAACGCTGATTTGTCAAAATAATTTACTATCTAAAAATAGGTTGAATTTATCCCGTGTTAGACTTAAAATATATATAATTCATACCAAATACTCAACGCTGATTGGTTAAAAAATATCTGAATAGCAAACACCGATTGATCAAAAATAATTTACAATCAAAAAAAAAAATAGACTATGTTACCAGTGTTAAGCAAAACTTAAAATATAATTCTTACCAAATACTTGACGTTGATTGGTTAAAATTATCAGGGTGGCGGCGAACACTGCTTGGTTAAAATAATTTACAATCTAAAAATAGACTATGTTACCAGTGTTAAACAAAACTTAAAATATAATTCTTACCACTGATTAGTTAAAATGATCTATAGGATTCTTCTAGGATAAATATATCTGTAACAAAAACATATCGCCGTAAGTTGAGGGCTCAACAAATATATAAAAACCGCGGTTAAGGTGTTTCTAACTTAGTTGGCAATCAGAGAGCGTACAGACAACATCTATAAAAAGTTATGGCTTGCGAAATAATTAAGGAAACTGCTACGTCAAAAATTACTTTGGTTAGAAGTGCTTTCAATAAGCGGATTGTTGACTATCAGTTAATTTCTAAATATGCCGATGTTGAGGAGTATTTTGAAGACCTGAAATGCGATGTTATAACTCTTTTAAAGGATTCACTTAGGGAGTGTGCTTACTTAAAAGCTAATATGAAACTTTTTGGATTACAATTAGCCGAACTTAAAGACATTAAATCGTTCAGCTCAGAGTATGTAGATGTATGGCAATCGAGCGACCTAGAAGAAATATTTAATGATTTCCAAGCTATATTACTTAATATGGCGGACACAGAAGATGGGTGGTCATTAGACAGAATATTATATCTTGAGCTTCAAGTTTGTAAGTTGGGAGATGCAGCAGCAGCTGCCAAGAAATGACAACCGAAAAAGTGTTGTGGAAGAAGTATCTAATATGTAATTTAGTACAAGTATTGTATAATAAATATTGTTAATAAACGAAGATATAATACCTCTTTGTGATTTATTTAAGCATGGTGTAACCATTAAAGACATTCAGTCTATTTAATATTTTCGTAACACCTTGTATACCCCATAATTATTTACACATCTCATTTGCGAGTTTTTACTTGTTAGTTTAAAACTGTATATACCCCATAAACCTTACTAACAACTTATTTATCACTCTCAGCTTATTTTTATAAGTCTAGAATTTAGTAGAATAAAAAAGAATTATTTAAATAGGTTATTTTTTCGTTTCAATCTCCTTCGGTAGTTATGCCTTAATAGGATTGTGATATTAGAATAATTAGTTAATTTATTATATTTAGATAACTTATTATATTTATTTCAAGTAATTTATTTTATTAAATTTTAGACTTATAACTATGTATTTATGTATTAAATTTTTTGTTTTTTATGTTTTTTATAAGTAATGTTTTTTATGTTTTAAACTGTTGATGTTACGATGGTTTTACGTGTGTGTTACGTTGATGTTACGTTGGTGTTACGATGGTGTTTTGGTATGTGTCCGGTATGTGTCCGGTATGTGTCCGATATGTGTCTGGTATGTGTCCGGTATGTGTCCGGATAAGTTAATAAATATAGCGACTTTAACGTATAAGTTTAGTATGTAAACAGCGCTCATAGAAGATGGACGCCACAAAAATTAAACATTCCCTTCTTGAAGTATCAAACACCAAATTTGGTATAAGAAGAGAAGGTGAAAAATATCTAATTGGAGATAGTGATGTTGAAATTATTGGAAGCCATTTGTTGGTTCGTGATAATAAGTTTCTCTTAAGAGAAGGATTATTTAACTTGCTAACACAAGATGTACCCACAAAGTACTCAACTAAGGACTTGGCAGATTATAAAATTATTTTGCTTTTGACTAATGCCCATAAAAGAAATGATGGGAAAATTTTAGCATCGCAAGGGTATAAATATCGTCATATTATTGCTAAATTGTTTCCTCCTACGAGGTCGTACGCGTCAAAACGCAGTGTTAAAAGAATAGAGTCGAAACATGTGAAAGAGCCTTATCAACCTAAAGAAATTGTCTGCGACTCGGAAGTGAAAGAGCATGTGGAAGAACCTTATCAACCTAAAGAATTTGTCTATTATAGCGACGTCAATGAATTGGTTGAATGTTTTGGGAAGTTGCACGCTGCAAGGGAAGCTGGGAATAACAATAACCTTAACGAGATATTGTGCATCCTTAGGGAGCTCGAAAAATTAGGTGTAATAGAGTTTTATAAATAGATGATTATTGTTCTAACCTAATCAGTCTTGTTCCGACCTTTGAACAGAATGGTATTTTATACAAAATGAAATGTATTTTAAGTACAACGAATTTACAGAGTCCTTAGAACGTACGGGAAAAATAGATCTTAATTTCTTTGGTATATCTTGTCCTAATTTAAGTATTTTAGAACAGTTAAAAATTTTGTTACATAGTATAGTTTCTATGGATTCGAAAATTTTACATTAATAATAAAGAATTATCAATAAATGCTGTTTTTATTTAAATCCTCTGTTAATAAGTATCGCTTGAACCCGCCTGGCAACAACTATTATAATTTAATGTCTATAAATAGAAATTTTATTAAACAGGTGTAATCTACAAGTCTCAACCAGTCGTTTGAACCCAAACACGGTTGGCAACAGGAAATGGCTATCATTACTATCTATAAATGTATTAACAAGTCGAGACCCTTTATTTAAACCCAAACATGTCTGGCAACAGGCTATCATTAATATCTATAAATATGTCTATAGTTCGTAACCTACAAGTCGAGACCTGTCGGTTAGCGATCGAAACTGGAAGTGTCTATTACATAACAGCTAGTAAGGAATCTAAATTTTTATTTAGACCTGCCATTTAACCCCAAACACGCTAATTTTAGTTGCCGGAAGTGTCTATTGCATATATATGAAGTTAATATTGGGCTCTAATATTGTAGTATATTTACCGAAATTTTGATACACCCTATATATATATATATATATATATATATATATATATATATATATATATATATATATATATATATATATATATATATATATATATATATATATATATATATATATATATATATATATATATATATATATATATATATATATATATATATATATATATATATATATATATATATATATATATATATATATATATATATATATATATATATATATATTTGTCAACAAAACCCGAGGCGGTTTAACATTAAAAAATAGGAAAAAATCATATAAACAAGGTCGAATTGCTTCGTTTTTGAGATACAGGGCGTTGAAATTTTAAAAAATTTTATTTTACTAATTTTTATAAAAATCCTTTTCAATTTTCTTTAAATTTAGTGTGTGTTTGCAATAGTAATGGGTATCTTTTGAATTAATTACATTTAAAATATTTATTCGATTGGCGTCCCCGAGGTATCTTAGGTCATATTAACGCACCTCTTTGAAGAAATTCGTCTTGAAATTGGTGGAAAGGTTATTGACTCGATTAGATATCCTGGAATAGCAGCAACCATGAAAGGATATATTTCTTACAATGCTAACGAATTAAATAAATATAAAAATGCTGGTTGGAGTATTGATGATGAATTTACTTGCGATAACGTTGACCCGACTCACTGGAAGTTTTAATGTTTGTGTCGCTTCAAGAACCCTACTAGGATTTGCTGAAGACTTTCAAAAAATACTCATAAATGTTAAGCACGAATTGGTGTTAGTAAGAAGCCCTTCTGACATTAATGCTATTATTAATACGGCTGAAGCAGAAAATGTAGTAGTTACTATTGATAAGATTGTTTGAGGCTACCACATATTACAGTATCTGATGTCGAACGGATAGAGCTTTTAAAACTTATTGAAATGGAACCGAATTGGATATCGGTTTTAGAAGCTGGAACTCACAGAACATCCATCAGTTCCAACTGGAAAACAACTTACCTGGAATATAAAGACTTCGGTGCAGGTGGAAAGACCCAGATGGATAATTTTAGGTTTTCAAACAGCCCGAAAGGATAAATTCAACAAAAACAGTAGCTTATTTGATCATTGTAATGTATCAAATGTAAAGCTTTATTTAAATTCGGAATTTTATCCGTATGATAATTTAAATTTGGAGATTTCAAGAGGACTAATAGCTACTCTTTATGAAATGTATTCGAATTTCAAGAGAGCTACTACGAGAAGAAAACGAACCACTTTTTACTCCCAAAAACTTTAGAAAGTATGCGCCTCTAATTGTAATTGATTGTTCAAGACAGAATGAAATATTAAATTCTGGTATTATTGATGTAAGACTAGAGATTGAAACAAAAGAAAACTTTCCCGCTAACACCACCTACTGTTTAATTATTCATGATAAACTTGTTAGATATTCACCATTAATAGGATCTGTAAGAAAGATTTAATACATATATTTTTCCTTACATAGAGATAATTGTAATTTTAGGTTAAGTATAGTTAGTAGAACGTAGTATTGTAATTTTATGTAATGTTAGTAGCAAATTAAATGTAGCCTATTTTTGATTCACCCTGTATATGTGGTTTAAATAAATTAATTTAATATATACAATGTGTTTTATTATTTAATATTCAAAAATTGTAAGATTAATATAATAATAAGGCTCTTCACCCCGCGTCTAAGCCACAGGTCTACGCCCCAGGCCCACCGCTTAAGCGCAGGGGGGCCCCGCATGTTAGGTTAGACATTTGACAAGTGACATTTAACAGACGCCATTATTTTAACGCATGCGTAAGACCCTAAGATATGTCTCATCCACGTAAGCAGGTTCTAAGTCACGTGGTTCGCGAAATATGACAGTTGACAGGTGGCATTTGACAGCTGACAGGCACCATTATTTTAGTACCTGTGTAAGTCGCTAAAATAAACATATTAGACCTACGTGTAAGCCTAATGTTAAAGCATGAAGCCCACAATGATCAATTTACTATAGGGTTACCGTCCTAATCGCTAATTGATGAATTTTGACGATTTTTAAACAGCTGTAGCACCTTTATGGTTAAAGATGGCGTTATGCGGTTTTCGCTATTCGATAGGTACAACGTTACGCTAATTTTAAAAAATTTAATCCGCACGTCTTAGACTCATCATCAGGGTTAAAAACGATTTAGCCGATAGCGCCCGAACGGTATAACCTAAAATTTTCGAGTTTGCGCAAATTAATATTGGGTCTTAGTACAAGTATCCTACGCGTAACGGCCATTTTCCAAGTCACGTGGTTTTTGACATATGACAGGTGACAGGTGGCATTTGACATTTGACAGGTGACATTTAACATTTGACAGATAGTATTGGCCACGCCCTAAATAACGCGTCACACAAGATTCCTAAATATTTAATTACGTCAGAGATATTAAGATAATAAACTCCCCCGGGGGACGGAGGCGCGTGAAAGCCCATACTATCCCTACTCCATTACATTTTCTTGTAACACGTATTAACGTTATAGCTATGTTCGCGAAACCCATTTCTGTAAAATATCTGTTCAGCTTATCTATTTTGTCAATTACTAATATTTTATTGTTTACAAAAAAAAAATGACGTTCGCCGGAATCAAGGCCAACTGAGAAAATATTTGTTTTTTAAAATAAATGAGGTTATAAACTCTTAAATTATAACATGTTATACATTGTTGAAGTTAGAATAAGAAGCACTATTTGGCTGCGTAAAAATCCAATATGGCGTCCATATGAAAAAATAAAGTTGATGATGATTCTAAAAACCCGAAACGTAGAAAATAAAAATTGACTACTCGGTCATATTCTACAAAAAAAGTTGCTTTAAAGAAGTTTTTACAGATTTGAAAAATTTTCACTTGTAAAAAAAATATGGCCGATTTTCGAAAATGCATGTTTTAGGTTTTTTTCAAAATTTCTCAAAAACCTTAATAGATAAAACCATGTAGTAAACGGGATTAGCTACTAACATAATTGTCAAAACTTTCCCCATTTAACCGATTTTCTATCTATCGTGGTTTCCAAGATCCCCATACATTCCCCACCAATTTGGGACACACTGTATAAAAAATATATATATATATATATATATATATATATATATATATATATATATATATATATATATACAGGGTGTTAAAGTTTTATTTATTTTTACTTTTTTAATACATTTTTCAAAGACGGTTTGAGATATTGAACTGAATTTTGGCACAGGATATTATTGCATAAAAACACACTTTTCAGATGTTCATTTTTTTTGCAACCAGTGGCGTACTATGACGAATTTTCAAAACAATTTTACAAAAAAAAATACGCCATTGACTTGGGAAAAAAATTATGGTTTTATAATAATTATCAATCAATTATAAACAAAAAATCACTCTTTCATTTTTGCCGTAAAACTTACCGGTTGGGAGAAATCGTTAATTAAAAAAATGTCTTATGTACCCCAATTGCATCTTGAAAAATTATTATTGAAATAAATCAAGTTAGCTTTGCTCGTTGCCAGCGATTGTTGTTTTGTTGTTGTAAACATTATGACACTGACGTTAATTATCATTCTTGATTGTGTTAAACTTTTATTTTCAATTTTAAATACATTTTCAAATATTTATTTTTAAGCTATTTTCTTACAAACTAGTGAACAAAAAGCAATAACAATTAAATACAATACATACATAATTTACAAAAAATGTTGGAAATGACCACCTCCGCCTCTATGCAGGCTTCTGCTCTTCTTCTCATTGAATTACGAACCCTTTCAAAAATTCCATGCGTGTTTCGGATAGTTTCACATCCGTCAATAATTCTATTTCTGAGTTCTTCTAATGTCACAATTGGTGTATGATAAACTAATGTTTTTAGGTGTCCCCACAAATAAAAATCTAGGCTGTTCAGGTCAGGCGATCTAGGTGGCCAAAATTGTGGTCCTCCACGGCCTATCCAATGATTTTGGTAGGCTCTATTTAAATGCTCACGAGCCAATATGCTAAAGTGGGCGGGAGCGCCAGAGGAACATTTTCAAGAAGCAAAGGCAAATCATTTTGGAGAAAATTACAATAATCCTGTCCGTTAAGGCGTCCTGGTAAAAAAAAATGGTCCAATTAAATGGTCGGATACGATACCGATCCAAACGTTCAGTGAAAATTGTTCCTGAAAATGTGTCTCTGTAATCGCATGAGGGTTTTCCTGGGCCCAGTAATGATTGTTATGGAAATTGGTTATTGCATTTCTTGAAAAATTTGCTTCGTCCGTAAACAATATTTTGGCATCAAAATGAGGATTTTCTGTTACTTTTTGGAGATACCATCTACAAAATTGCGTACGTGGTTCATTATCTCTAGGAAGCAATGCCTGAACCCTTTGTATGTGAAAAGGATATAACAAAAGAATCTCTTAAAATCTCCCATACCGTCTTGTAGCAGATGTTTAATGCCATACCTATTTTTCGCGTACTTGTGGTTGGATCCTCTTCGACTGCATGCAGGACAGCCTCCTCCACTGCCGGTGTTCTAACTGTACGGGGCCTTCCCTCGGAAATATTAGCTTTAAAACTGCCAGATTCAGTCAGACGACGATGAATGTTTATAAATGTTCGTCTATCTGGGAGAGCGCCAGTGGCGTAGTCAACCTTTCAGGGCGGGGGGGCCAACGTTTAAAGGGGCGCTCTATTTCTTAAAACATTTTTATTAAAAAAAAACACACAACACTAAACAAACAAATCTATATTTGAAACTTTAGGTCTGAAAGGAAAAATAATGACAATATAAAAAAATGTTCTTACCCAGCAGTTTTTTTTTTAAATCTTGTAATTTTTGGCTGTATGTTGCGCTAACATCATTTTTTTTTCACGATATTCCTTCTTGAACTCAGCACCTGACTTTTTTTTTTCTTTTTATCCATTTTTACTCTTAACAAGTTTACCCTTGCATAGACAATAAACGACTAAATAACACCACAAAGAGGAGAATATGAGTACCAGAAATAAATAACATACGTTTGAAATCTGCCGATTTGCAATATTAAAAAATAAAGTAAACAATTCTGGAATATATCCAATACCGACACAATAAAAAGAAATGCCGCCACAAACGGACGCCGCGCTCAGCGGCTTTTTCCTCGGTGTTAGTGCTTTTGAAGAGAATAACCGCTCCGCTGACACGTGGAACAGAAAATTATTAACAAAAAGTGTGGACAATTATTATTTTAAAATATGACTTCTAAAATTACACCAGCAAGTAAAAAATGTTTGAAGCACGCATAGTATGTTGTAAATAATACCTGTTTTATATACGGTAGGGTTTGGGGCGCAGGGGCGCTGGTCTAGAGGGGCGGCAGTCGCCCCCTGGGCCCCACCTGGCTACGCCACTGGAGAGCGCGATTAGGATACCTTTCTTGATACAAACGCCGCGCCTCCACAGCATTACCATTAGCTAGACCATAAAGGAAATGCATTTGTGTCATTTCCAAATTAGAATAATTTACCATTTTTTTAACTACAAAATGTACGTTTTAAGATCGAAGGAGAAATAAATACAAACTGTCAAGAATGATAATTAACGTCAGTGTCATAATGTTTACAAAACAAAACAACAATCGCTGGCAACTAGCAAAGCTAACTTGATTTATTTCAATAATAATTTTTCAAGATCAATTTGGGTACATAAGACATTTTTTTAATTAACGATTTTCTCCCAAACGGTAAGTTTTACGGCAAAAATGAAAGAGGGATTTTTTGTTTATAATTGATTGATAATTATTATAAAACCATAATTTTTCCCAAGTAATGGCGTAGTATTTTTTGTAAAATTGTTTTGAAAATTCGTCATAGCTACGCCACTGGTTGCAAAAAAAAAATTAAATGAACATCTGAAAAGTGTGTTTTTATGCCATAATATCCTGTGCCAAAATTCAGTTCAATATCTCAAACCGTCTTTGAAAAATGTATTAAAAAGTGAAAATAAAATAAAACTTTAACACCCTGTATCTTAATAACTAAGCATTTTAGGGCCCACGTTTATATGAACTTTTCGACTTAAAATCGATCCAGGAATGCTTCCTTCAAATTATGACATACCATTAAAAAAAAAAATAACACCCTGTATATATATATATATATATATATATATATATATATATATATATATATATATATATATATATATATATATATATATATATATATATATATATATATATATATATATATATATATATATATATATATATATATATATATATATATATATATATATATATATATATATATATATATATATATATATATATATATATCTGACCTTGACCAAACAGTATTAAGTCAATTTTATTAAAGTTATATGGTATTAAGTGATTATAATACCTTTTGGCTCTAAATAGTCTAAATTAATAAAGTTTTACCAAAATATTAAGTCCCATATTTAGTATTATGTCCAAGGATTGTGAGGTTATGTTTGGACTTAATATTGTTTTTCAGTGGAAGTAGTCGTTACAACTTGTGTATTGTGCTCTCGTTTTGTGCAATATTTTGGCGATTTGAGTTAGTTTTTATAAGTTTAAGTACATTTTACTTAAAGTACATTAACCAGTGTAA
>JAHBCN010017143.1:18723-31364 GCA_019359885.1 Listronotus oregonensis | reverse complement strand
TTAAACTTCTGGTAAAATTAATGGCGCTATCTATGTATATAATACAAAACTTTTTGACGCTGAGGCCAATAGTTAGAAATCTTTTATGTCGGTTTAAATATTGTTTAAGGCGTTGTCAAGAGATGTCACCCAAAAAAAGTAATTTCGAAATTTGAACTATTCTTAAATTTTAACTCAACTATTTTACATTTTCTTTGTAATTTTTATTTTAATATGCTTGTTTTTATTTTATTTTCAAAAATAATTTGTTTTTTAATTAGTCTTCTTTTATTTTCCAAATTTTAAGTTTTGGCACAAGAAAAGCGCATTTTCTTATCCGTCAATTTGAAGTTTGGTTTTGACAGTAACCAGTGGCAAAAAGACAACATACCCAAATTTTGTAATTTGGTCAAAAATATGATTTAAGAAGTGTTATTGTGCCAAATTTTTAAACAAAACAATCTAAGAATGTCTGAAAAAAATAGATTGTCCTCTTCCAACGATGCTGTAGAAAAAATAATCGGCAATATGACCTCAGAAATGCAAAATAACGACGGCCAATACATCCCTCTTGGATTTTCCTCCCAACCAAATGTCTCAGAACCAATAAATTGGGGCTCTCAACCTTCTCCAAATACCTTTATGAACTACGGGTTACATTACCCAGAGCCTCATATGGGCCAGACTTCTAGAGAACAGCTTACAAACTATATTCATCAAGCAAACTCTATGTTTGAACCAGTTGTGTACCAGAAAAATGTTAATTTACCAGATTTTAACAACTACAACTTAAGATCTAACAGTGCCCCCCAAACCTTATATAATTTTCCTCAAAATGTCATACCTGACAATATTTTGCATGACTCTTTAAACCATAATGCACCTCATACCCAAATTTTTGAAAATTTAGTTGGAAACTGGGCTGTCCCCAACAATAGTGGAACCTATACTCCTTTTGGAAATACCGACACTTTCAAACCAAGCTTATTTGACTTTCAAAATCAAAATGGTGAAAACAACTTTGTTGAACATCAGGACGAGTTAAAATATAAACAGTCGGATCCTGTGGATGACAAGTTTAACTTTAATAGGGATGTAAGAAAGTCTAGGCCCCTTGCTGAAGTAAAACCAATGCGTCCTAGTTATTCAGATGTTCTAACTAAACCTGTTCCTTCAACATCAGTTAAACCTATTAAAACTGAAGCTAAAGATCCTAAAGTAAAAAAAGACTCTCGTAAGAATGGAAAAATAGATAAATCGCAAAAAGCAGCAAACCTACTAAATCGGAGCAACACAAACAATGATATAAAAGACATACCTATAGATAAAGCCCTTCTAAATAATAAAACAGAAAAGAAACCAATCAAATCCAATCAATTAAATCGAAAATGGGCATCATTGGACAACATTTCTGAGCCAAATTTAATCAAAAATGAAGAACCAAAGAAAATAAAAAGACAAGAGGAGAATAACGTAAACAACAAATCTGTAAATAAACCAGTAAAAAATAAGCCTAACAAAAGTATAAATAATCTTTCAGATGAAGTTGCTGAAGATGGTGTTAAAGCTGAATCGATTAGTATTTCAAAAAATTTGTTGAAGAAGAATAAAACTTCACCAAGACAGAAGCCAAATGAAAATCATGCTGGCGGAAATGAGAGACCTCCTTCAAAAAGAAATCAAAGATGTAGGAAGAAAGACAATCAAGCTGCTCTTGGTAAAATATATTTATTTTTAGTTTATTTTTTTTAAATAATACCTACATAGAAGTTTTGTAATAATTTTGTAGTATGTAAGTATAAATCTTCATCAGTAAAGGACAGAGTGTTTAGGTGTAATGACTCTTTGAAATTTGGCATACAGGTTGGACCTGTACCATATTATAAATTGGAATCTTTTATTTACCTACTTTCTTGAAAACTCCATATATTTAAATAATATGTACTTAACTAGATTTTAAAGCTAAAAATAGGATTAGGAAAACTAGACACAGAGATAGTCTCGGGATAGTCTACGAAAACTTAACAAAGTAGGAAGTTTGAGGCCTCTCCAGATGGACTGTTGATCTATTGCGAGCTGCTTGGAGCAGAAACTGTAAAAATTAATAATAAAAAAGCGGCAGGTTCTCTTTGACTAAATTCAGGAATGCCAAGATTTAAGAAAACATAAGCAATTTTTAAATGTATTTGTTAAACGTTTTTACTAGACGATTTTATATTGTTAATATATTATTTTTTGCTTTTGCAGTCAGCTTCTAAACTTCCTCTTTTATGTATATTTTTTTCTTTATAGTTGCTATTACATTTGCAGCATAAATAAAAAATTGTTTTTTTTTTTGCTGAAGGTTTAGTGTATTGAAGGTATTTCTGTGACTTGGAAACGGTATTTCAAGCGAGTTTTTCTAAAATATTTTAATAACTTGCTGTCATTATTTAGATATATCTGTTTTTGTTATAAACTTTCCTAAGCGCTAGTGTCCTGGAAGACAGTATTGCCTCTGTTGTATACCTACAGGGTTATTTACATTATTTTTATAAGTTTTGTGAACGGGCGCTATCAATTTTGAGAGTAAAAATGGCTGTTAGTTTTTTTCTGCGGTACTAAAATTGATTCCAGCCACACTTGACTAAAAACGCTTAAGATACAATAGGTTATTTTAGGTAGCTTTCGATCAAAGCTTATTCTTCAATCTACTCATTAATAATATAATTCTTAAGAGCTTCAGAATGTTTAGTTTTATTAAATAAAATACAAAATTTATACTTGACACCAAAGCAATCACATACCACCTGTTTAGGTAATATTCTGGAATACTACTCTGTTACATGGGCTTCAAATTATACGCACATAAGTTTAAAAGTGTTTAAAGCAAAACTATTTAATATTTGTTGTATAAACACCATTTTTCATACTCAGAGATATCCTGCAAAAGCAAACTGCTTTTGTGTGGAATGACAAGCCTGAAGATTAGGTGATAAAATGCTTTGCCTGTTTTTTTTTTGGGGTAAATTTCGAACCGTCAGAGAGATTGTGGTAAGCTCTTGGACTCGATTTTGTTTTTGGTCCCTGTTTAACACACAAGGCAGCAACAACCTTCGAGCACCCTCATCAAACAAATTATGGCCTTACTGCTTTCATTGATAGAGTGTTGTACAAGTATAATAGGTCCTTATCTAACTTTTATATTTTTAAGTTCACTTTGAATCACTCTTAATGATAGTATTTGTTTATCACTATTTGTTTTGCCATTTGTGGTGTACATAGTGAAATATTTCCACAAAATTAAATAATTACTGTGACTATTCTCACAGCTTCCTTGGGACTTTTAACACTGACACACCCATCAAATTATCGATTTACAAATTTTTAAAAATGCAGATAATTTGAGAAAAATGCACAAATACAGCAAAGATAAGATTATTTGAAATTATTAACATAAGTGCTTTCCATAATTAAAAGATTTTAAATAGTACAAATAACACTTAAAGCCATCTTTAAATTATAGCAAGCAAACAGAAGCAACTATCATTAACTTTAGACAATGTTGCAACAAAAAATCCGTTTATTCAAAAATGATGCAAAATTTTATTAAATGGCGCAAGCCTATACACAAAATATTCATATCTTTAAATCAGAAAATATGTTTTTATAATTATTAACTAAATGATATAAATGCACTAAGTCCATAGTTCGTTCTGTGATTTTGCTCGAAGAAAAGTTGCAGCTGACGTGTACGCCGTGTTAGAATAAAACTAATCTAAGCAAGATAATGGATTAGGTCATTAACAAACTTGTAAAAAAATATCACGAATTCACTTTAACGTCGAGGATTTAAAACTGCACAGTAAAGTCTACTTTATAATCAATATTTAAAAAAAACTTTTTACAAATACTTTTTTAATCCTCTTATTGTGTCTAAGATAATGTGAAGAAAAAACTACAGAACAATTCTCTAAAACAGAATGAAATAGAAAAGTACCTTTATGTTATTTATGTTTGTAGCAAATCACAAAGTAAACACTGAACTTAGGATAATGTCAACAATAAATTGTAGAATGTAAAAAAGAACCTTTTTAAGAGAAAAAATAATTTACCTTGTTTTGATAGCTAATCCTAAACCGAATTACCTATATTTTTACATTTGTTTTATTTAAATGCTTACACAACACAATAAGTCATAAAAATAACCCATTTATTTTTTACAAAAAGTTTATTTGCGTTTTCCTAGTAAAAATATAATTATCTACAATTACTTAGTTGTGTCAAAAGTGCAATTATTTGCTTATCAATAAAATGTTTACAAGGTCTACTACATCTGTTCAGCTTATGAATAGTGTAAAAAAAAAAGGTTAACGTGTTTTCCTAATAAGTTTGGTAAAAAACGTAAGGTTTTTTTCAGTATATTTTTTTTTAAATAGAAATTTATTGAGCATTGAATAATTAATTCCTAAAAAGGCATCTTTCTGTAATGTAGCAAACGTGAAATCATTTACCTTTAAAAAAAAGTAAAAAATTTTTTATGGGTGACTTGCACAAATAATAGACTTTGGAACCACTGGGAGTTTTGTTTTTGTAAATTATTTGTACTTGCGAAATTTTATTTAAAAATGGTGACAGTTAAAAGTAATTAAAAAATAAAGGTAATATTTATATTAGAATTTTTAAAATTCCCAATATTTTGCATGAGAAAGAAATTTAAGACTTAAAATATAGACAAAATGTCTAATACTTGTCCTCCTGTATTTTGGCATTGGTCTATGTAAAGATAAATAAATATACACATATCTAATACTACTCTATATAATAAGTGACACAGAAATCCAAACACCCAGTAAAAATAATTATATTTTAATAATATCTTGTATAAATGTTTAAAAAAATATGTAAGAAAATGATAAAAATTTAATTTCTTCTGGCATAAATAACCCTCTACAATATTTACTATTTTGTTTAAGCATGGTCCTGAAGATTACACAATTAATTATATTCTTAGTTATGCTAATGATAGTACCTCTACCCTAATATTTATTTTCTCAAGCTAGTTCCTAAGCCATTTAAAAAACAAGTTTGGTAAAAATGCTAACCTCAACCCTGTAATTGTAATAATTAAAGGACAAAGATAATTTAATAAATGAAATGTCATTATAATGACTTAGCAAATTTATTGAAAAAACCTAACTACCCACTTTGTCCGCTCTCCTTCATCCCTAGTGTTTAGAATGGGAACCTCCGCCTGCAGAGATATTTCTTCCATCCAAGTTCCTCATTAATAAACTACCTCTTTACTTTTCTTGGGACACCATTGGTACACCTTAGTATAGGATAAAACCTTTTCGTGACTGTCACAAATTTAAAAAATAATAATTATAAAACTGTTGCAAGTCACCCAAGACTGAAAAATAAAAAGTAAATGTTAAATTATTAAGGCTCAAACTTTTTTTTTTTTCTAAATTTTTAAATTACTTTTTTCCTTAGATTAAATTAATTTTTTTCAGGAGTTTTTGGACAAAATAAAAGTACACCAAAGGATGGTGGAAAGTATGCACAGTTTTTTTGCCTTATGGTTTTTTCACTTGACCGACGTTTGCAGTCTTAGTATTCATTTGCCGAGATTTGTAAGTAAAAAAAACAATAAGAATGATTAAAAAAACAAAAAAATTTTTTTTTATACTTAATTTAAATTTTATAACAAAATTAAACTAGATGGTTAATAGATATTTAAATTTAAATAATTATATTTATTTGTTTTTTCGTTATATGTTTCTGCACTTAACCAAAGAAAAGGACATATTGTGTTTTTTTAAATTTTTTCCCCCAATTAAAATTTAAAAACTAATTTTCATTTGTTTATTTGGTTGTTTTTGGCCTGAATTTAATAGTATTTTGATAATTTAAATATTAATTAAAATTTAAAGATACCTGCTTTTTCGCACACATTTTTGGGTTTTTAATATTTATATTTATAACTTTTCACCCGCATCTACCCTTCAGGAAAAAAATTTAAAATTTAGGTTTAGTAGGTTTTTTTTCTTATAACTGGTGCACTTTTATGTACTTTATTTTTTTTAATTTATATAAATATTGTTGTATACCTTTTAGTGCAATAAACTCTTGGTTCTATCTATCATCTGTTTGGGCTTCATTTACTAGAAAAGTGAAGCCATTTTAAAAAGATGGGCCCTCTGTGGATATGGAAAAAATCGAAAACAGATTTAAAGGAAAAAATAAAAAATCTAAACTTGAAGAGGACACCAATAGTTTTTTCAAAATGGCTTAGAAACTAATATAAGTATGCCTACTACTGGAGATGAAGAATGAAAAGGTAAAATGTATTTAATTATTTGAATCCGGACGACAAGTTCAAAATATAAAAGATGAATAGGAAGGTGAAAAAGAAAATGTTGATACAGCTTATTTTGTAATTCCATTTAAGAAACGTCAGAAAGAAGACCAAAGGAAGAGGATAAAATATTTTAATTAGACCATTTAAATGATTAATTTTTTATTATTTTTATATAAAAAATAATATTGGGATATAAGGAAAAAATTTCTGAGGTTTATTTTTGCCTTGATATCCTAAAACCCTTTACGGGAAACCTAAAAAAACTTTTTAAAACAGACAGCTACTATCATATAGAAATTATTTAAATTATAATATATTAGTCAATTACCTAAAATCTACTTATTAAACTGAAAAAAGTAGAGACCAAACATATGATATCTAATTTGTGTCTTCTATAAATGTTTTTAATTTTTTTAATTAAATATTTATAATTTTAGGTTATTAGCATGTAAAGGCAAAGATCCGTAATATACTAGGGTAACACCTAAGTGCACTGACGACGAACAAAAAGTATTACAAAGGGTTTTTAGTCCATCCGGATAAAAATAACCAACCGGGGCTGAGGAGGCTTTAAATTTGGTTCATGCCTTTGACATGATAGGAACCGCTTGAGAGGAGAGCTGCATATGACAGAGGTAACATGCATTTTTTTTAAATTTCCTTTTTATCAAAAAAAAAAAAAAAAATATTCTGTTTTATATTTCTCACCATATTGGTTGTTTTTAATTGTATGGTTGACTTTTTTCATCCACTCTAACCTGGGTAAATCTACTATAGTTTCAACAGGTAAACTTAATTGTTTTCCCAAAAGGCATAATTTAAAATAATTTTATTTATTTAACCATCACTGTAGTAGGAAAAAAATCACACTTTGTAATGTATTTTAAATGTATTTAGAAATATTTTCAGAGTGGAGGCCTGCGCTTTGTAGTACAAAACTTCAGTCAGATGGCGGAACTGTTGCAAAAACTGCAGCAGAAAATGGAGATGAACGCGAACACCACCAGGTAGTGCGTGCGGCGACCGCCATAAAAGAATTAAGGTCGACCGACCAAGTTACGCGGCGAGAAATTAAATTGGAAAAATACATCATGCTGCGAGAGAAGGTATGTTTAATTTTTTTATGTTTAAAACATTTCTTAAAAATGAAAGACAAAATTTTCAAGAAATATATTTCAACATTTCAGTCACGTTCCTAGATAAAATTTATTTTAAATAAAAAACATGGAAAATCTCTTCCCTGGCTTATTTAACTCAGAGGTAAGACCTCAAGGTTTAAAGAAAATAAATGCTCTTACTTGTTAAATAATACAGCTCCACAAGAAAAAGTTGAAGGTCCGAAAGACTTGACCATGGTATCTTTATGTTTTTGGGCTCGCTGAATCCCAATCTGGGGTCAGGACCTCACGCCAGGGTCAAGGGCTTTAAGGTCAACCGCAACAAATTTGATGGGGTTAAAATGACCAGGGATTTGGATTCAGTGACTCAAAAACATAAGTATATACCAATTTGAAATAAGATACACTCTTCAAATTGGTTGTGGTTAATTTTGCAGATTTTTTGACCTTAAAATACCTAAATTCCCGAAAGACTTGAACATGGTATTTTTATTTTTTTGGGATCGCTGAATCCGAATCCGGGGTCAGTTTGACCCATCAGGTCAGGATCAAGGGATTTTAAGGTAAAATTTTTAAAATTAATCGCAACAAAATTTGAAGGTTGTATTCTTATGTTTTTAAGGTCGCTAGAATCCGTGGCAGTTTGACTTCATCGGGTCAGTCACGAGGTATTTAAGGTCAAATCTGCCAAATTATAATTTTAAGATTTGACCACGCATTCTTACCAGTGACCTTAAAAAAATAAGTTTACACTCTTCAAATTTGATTATGAATAATTTTACAGATTTGACTTTGAAGGCCCCTTCCTCTGACCTAATGGGGTTAAACTGACCCCGGATTCGGATTCAACGACCTCAAAAACATAAAGGTACCATGGTCAAGTCTTTCAACCTTTTTTTTTTTTTATTGGGCTTGGTAATTTTGCAGATTTACCTTAAAAACCCGACCTGGGTAGGGACCCCAAAAAATAAAGATACTATAGTCAAGTTTTCGGACTTTCAATTTTTTTTTCTTGGGCTGTGTAATTAAAAATTAAATTTTTTAGGGCAGAATTTAGGAATTTGTTTCCAAATGTTAGTCTAAAAAATTTTATATACCAACCAAAAAGAAAAATTTAACATCTTGACGTCAATTTAAATCTACAAACATAATAAAAACCCTAGAATAAACTTGTTAAATAATCAAGAAATTTCACCCTTTTAGACTTTTTTATTATTATACAAACATGCAGATTTCACATTTAAACCTTATAGTGTTTTAACGCCTCGGAAAAAAAAAATTTTTTTTTGGTTTTTTTTCCAAAGGATCAGAAAAAAACCCAAAATATGGAAAAACTCTAGTTTCAATTATATTTTAACTTTAATTACCAAAATGTTAACAAAAGTAAAAAAACATTATTAAACACTGTAAAATAAGTAAAGCATCACATAAACAACGATCCAAAAATAAAAACGAAGTCTTAATGATTAAAAACGAAGAAACACATAAACACACCCAAAACTTATTCAAATTTTTCGTATCACCCTCAGAATTCTCACTATCAAAACTTTCTTCGTCGAAATATATTTTCGCATCTCATTGGCAGGTTGAATATGACTAGAAATTTCAATAAACCGATACAAAAAAAAATTCACCAAAAAACACCTAAAAGGTTTATTAATGTAATAATACATTAAAAAAATCTGAATTTTTCCTAATTGTTTTTTTTTTTTAAAAACTCGTTTTTTCCTGGTTTTTTTTTCCCGATTTGAAAAAAAAACGGTATTTTTTAAAAAACTAGATCCTTACTATAAATAGATGTACCCTGTACTTTAAATTATTTACTTTAAAAATGTAACCTGCAAAACGGCAGTCATATCTTTTTAAAAAATAAATGATAGGAAACAAATTATTTGATTCAAACTACGTTAAAAAAAAAAAAAAAAATTTTTATATTTTTAAGAAGTTTACTCGCGAAATCAAAAAATTATAGCTTTATAGTAAGTAAAGCCCCTCCACAAATCAAACCGAGTTGGGAAACATCCTTTATTTTCGTCTTTTCCATGCCATCCCGCCGAAATCCCCATCTTTCTCTTACAAAAATTGATTGTTGAACGGGCCGGGACTAGTACCAGTACAGATCATTATGTCTTTTCCTATTTTAGTTTAATTCGTGATGCAGTATTTTGAATGGACACCAAATTTAGCACTGTTCCAAATCAAATACGCTTTACCAAAAGTTAGAGGATCTCAATGCTTGAAAATATTATTTTTATAGGAAACTGTACATACAACAAATAAGGTCTGTTTGTTATTTAGTAATAGTTTACACTATTTTTTACTTTTTGGACACACCTAGTCCTAAAGTAAACCTTTCATAAGGGCGACTACATAAAAAAGAATAAAATAGTGTACACTCTTTCTTTAATAACAAACAGACCGGGCTCAAAAAATAATATTTTCGAATATCGAATTTTCGAAAAGCCAAATTTTCGAAATTACTTTTTTTTCGAAAAAGGGAAGATTTCTAAAAATGTATTTTTTGAAATACTAAATTTTCGAAAGGTTATTTTTGTAACTTTAAAAATTTTAAAAAAACTGAATGTATCAATGTTGAGGTTATCAAAATTGAAATTTTTAGAAAATTATGTTATGAAAATTTTTTATAAAATTAATTTTCGTAACTTAACAGGTTAAGCTAAGTAGTTTTATGCTTTTTTTTAGGTTAAATTCATATCTGAAGTAAATCTAGAAAGTTTGCAGTTTTGAGGTTAAGGAGTTGCAATTTTTCTCTTTCATTGGCCCCGTCAGTTCTTTTGAGATTTCAAATTCATTTATGGCCTGTTCCCTCTTCAAAGCACTAAAAAATTGCCAAATGTTTGGTTTTTTGGCATTCACTTGTACTTGAAAACCACAATGCCAAGCTCCCAAGGCATTATTGGTTATTGGAACTCTATTCCTTAAATTTTTGTAGCAGTTAGATAATTCCACTTCAAACAAAGGAGCTTTTTTAGTTTTCTCTTAATATTTTTTTCGAAATATTCCAAAAATGGTGTCAATATTTCTGGTAAGAGTTTTCTTTAAATTATCAAATTAAAGCCTTTTTCAACATGTTCAGGTGGCAGAAACGCTAAGGCCTCTAAAAGTTTTACGCTGTACGCAATTAAAATATTCTTATCATATTCACTTTTGAGGCCCAAATCCTGAATTTTGCGGTATTGACACCTGGTGAAATGGAAGAAACATCCAAAATGTTGCACATGAAAAATTCTTTTTACAACGTTTATAACACTTTTTTCAAAATCTGAAATTACTACCGTCAATTTTTTTTCTGGGATAAATTAATTAATTGTGTTAAAACATTTTTTGTAAGATTTCTCTGTTTTATCAGGCAGTAATATGTAAAGAAGGGATACAAATATAGAGCCAATCCTACTAAGAACTGTATACATTTGGTAAAACAGTTTTGAAACAGTACTAAATGTACCATCCATATACCATTCTTTTGAATTCTTTAAAAAATGGAGATTTGATGAAGTTCCAAAAATTAAAATTCTTTTATCCAATTTAGAATCGTACATAAGAAACGACTGACCTTTTTCAGTGGTTTTATACTCCTCTGAATACATAATTCTTCCAGTTTATTTAGCACAGACGGAACGTTGTTTTCTTTTTTTCTAATGTACAAAATAGTTCTTTTTAAACAAGACAAAGAAGGCAATCTAGCTGTGGTTATTTCGGAAATGTTTTCGGCTTCTTTTGAAATAATTTGTTGGGGAGCTTGTTTTTTTTTAATCGTATTTTGAAAAAAAGTGTTTTTGAAAAATTAGTTTTTCAAAAATTTACTTTTTCGAATAATTCGATTTTCGAAAAAAAAAATTCGAAAATATGTTTTTCGAAAAATTTTCGTAGACCCAAACAGACCAAACTTTCAAAAATCAATATTTCATATATCAATAATCAATCATCAATATAGAAAACTGTCAAAAAATTCAGGATTTAAAAACAAAAACAATATTTTGATTTATATTGCACTAGTTTTTTAAAAAATATCGTAAGAACCGTTTTCGACATATTCCGAAATGAATGTATGGCTTTCATACTAGACAGATATCGACAATGTTAATTATGCATAATTTGATTGTTAATATCTCGTTTCACAGACGATAAAAAGATCGTTTTTTTTTTCAAAATAAACGTACTTTTTTTTAACCCCATATTTCAATTTCATTTAATTCTTAAGAAAAGCCGTTTTAGAGTGAACTACCTTTAAAAAGAATTTACTGTTACTTTTCAGGTGATATTTGGGCCAAGACATTTTGGTTCCTCTGGATATTATGCCTGTATGGAAGGCTGGTCTTGATATTACAGACTGGGCCGTTGTCAAAAAGACATGAAACACCTGAAGCCTGATTCACACCATGTTGATCGGATGCCTTAGGTAAGCAAAACAGCCAGGAGGGAAAGGGGTAGTCAGGCGCCCGGATGGACAGGCCTGATTTGGAAACTTACTGAACTCGTTATATGGACATAACGATAGTGGACCATCAAAACGAAAGAACAAAAACAGGAAATAGATTTAAAGGTGGGTTTTGAAATTTTTCAAAAAATGTTTGATTTTTTTGACTTTGAAAATTGGATCTGATAAAAAACAAAATAAAGTGAATCTTGTACAGGGTATTTAAAAATAAGTAAATCTTTAATTGGCTGAAAAAATGAGTAACAGATATAATTAAATTACAATTGTAGGGAAAAAACTATATACCGAGAAGAAATACCCTTTATTTATATTAAAATTTGGCTGAATATATTTCATATATTATATAGAAAAGTTCTCAAGATTTCCCTAAAAAAATAACCTTCAATTTAGAATTTAGAAATTTTGCTTTTTTAAATTAACAACACTGTACTTATTAAAAATCAGGTTAAAAAAATATTTAAGAAATTATTTAAATGAAAAAAAAAAACAAAACGTAAATGCTGCAATTGGTTTTAGAGGGAATTTAAGGTTGCAAAGATAACGGGTCTATGACGTCATACTTTGGCTTCAAAGAATTAGCCATTAAAATGCCTTCCTTTGTAGCTTTCATTAAGGCACAGCAAATATGTGTTTATTTGTCTGCTCCGTTATTTCTAGAGTGTAGACTGGAAAACCTGCTGTCTTTCGTCTTAGGTCTCCCCCCCAAAATGCTGGATTTACAACCCTGTATTCAAAACATTTA
>JAHBCN010017143.1:0-18713 GCA_019359885.1 Listronotus oregonensis | reverse complement strand
ATAAACTTTGCTAAGCACTAGTGCGCCCTTGGGGAAGCAGTATTGCCTATGTTATATATGTACCTACAGGGGTATTTACATTATTTTTATAAGTTTTGTGAACAGGAGCTATTAATTTTCAGAGTAAAAATAGCTCTTAATTTTTTCTGCAATATTAAAATTGATTTTAGCAACTCTTAACTAAAAACGCCTTAGATACAATATTGTATTTCAGGTAGCTTTTAATCAAAGCTTATCCTTTAATTGACTCATTAATAGTATTATCCTTAAGAGCTTCAGAATACTCTGTTTCATTAAATAAAACATAAAATGCATACTTGACACCAAAGCAATCACATATTTATTCAGCTGTCTAGGTAGTATTCTAGAATACTACTCCATTATTTAGGCTCCAAATTATAGTTTAAAAGTGTTCAAAGCAAGACTATTAAATTTTTTTTTGTATAAACAATATCTAGATTTCCTGCAAAACAAACTGCTTTTTTGAATGATGGGGAAAGACTGGGTGACAAAATGCATTGCTTTTTTTTTTTTTTAAATTTCTAACTGTCAGAGAGATTGTGGCAAGCTCTTAGACTCAATTTTGTTTTTAGTCTCCGTTTAACATGGAAGGCGGCAACAACCTTTGTGCTTTGTAATCTGCTTTCGTTGAGAGAGTGGTGTACAAGCATAATAGGTCTTACTCTAACTTATATTTTTAACTTTACTTTAAATCTTAAATAAAGAGAATTATAACATAAGATTAAGCTTGTTTTTACACATAATGATAGACATTTTTTATCACTATTTGTTTTACCATTTGTGATGTATTAGTTCCACATAAATAAATAAACACTGCTACCTATATCCCAGTTTTCTGAGATTTTAAGTTAAGAATATTATCCTTAAATTTAAGTCTCTTAGCACTGACACACCCAAAAAATTAACCCTTTTTAAATTTTTAAAAATGCAGATAGTTGGATAAAAATGCACAAATACAGCAAAGATAGGATTATTTGAAAATATTAACATAAGTACTATCCAACATTAAAAGATTTCAAATAGTAAAAATAACACTTAAAGCTGTCTTTAAATGATAACAAGCAAACAGAAAAATCTATTATAAAACTTTATACAATATTGCAAAAAAAAATCCGTTCTATCAAAAACTATTTAAAATTCTTTTTAATGTTACCAGCCTATACAAATAATATTCATATTTTGAAATCAGGAAATATGTTTTTATAATTATAAGCTAAAAGATATAAATGCACTAAGTCCATAGTTCGTTCTGTGATTTTGCTCGAAAAAAAGTTGCAGCTGACGTGTACGCCGTGTTAGAATAAAACTAATCTAAGCAAGATAATGGATTAGGTCATTAAAAAACTTGTGAAAAAATAACAAAGATTCACTTTAACGACGAGGATTTAAAACTGCACAGTAAAGTCTACTTGATATTCAATACTTATATAAAAAAAAAACTTTTTTACAAATTCTTTTTTAATCTTCTTCATGTGTCTAAGATAATGTGGAGATAAAACTACAGAAAAAAATTTCAGGGAAAAATAAATGAAAAAGTGTTTAAAGTTATTTATGTTTGTAGCACATCCAAAGTAAACATTTAACTTAGGATAATTTTCAACAATAAATGGAATGTAAAAAGAACCTTTTAAGAGAAAAAAAAAAAATTTACCTTTTTGATAGCTAATCCTAAACCGAATTACCTATATTTTTACATTTTTTTTTAAATCTTTTAACAATACAATAAGTCATAAAAATAACCCATTTATTTTTTACAAAAAGTTTATTTGCGTTTTCCTAGTAAAAATATAATTATCTACAATTACTTAGTTGTGTCAAAAGTGCAATTATTTGCTTATCAATAAAATGTTTACAAGGTCTACTACATCTGTTCAGCTATGAATAGTGTAATAAGAAAAAGGTTAACGTGTTTTCCTAATAAGTTTGGTAAAAAACGTAAGGATTTTTCAGTATATTATTTTTAAATAGAAATTTATTGAGCATTAGAATAATTACATTCTTAAAAAGGCATCTTTCTGTAGCAAACGTGAAATCATTTACCTTTTATAAAAACGTCAACAAATAAATTTTTATCGGTGACTTGCACAAATAATCAATTTTGGAACCACTGGGAGGTTTTTTGTAAATTATTTGTACTTGCGAAATTTTATTTAAAAATGGTGACAGTTAAAAGTACTTAAAGAATAAAGGTTATATTTATATTAGAATTTTTAAAATTCCCAATATTTTGCATGAGAAAGCAGAATTTTTATCATAACAACAAATTTAAGACTTAAAATATAGACAAAATGTCCTATATTTTGGCATTGATCTAAGTAAAGATAATAAATATATACATATCTAATACTACTCTATATAATAAGTGACACAGAAACCCAGTAAAAATAATTATATTTTAATAATATCTTGTATAAATGTTTTAAAAAATATGTAAGAAAATGATAAAAATTTTAATTTCTTCTGGCATAAATAACCCTCTACAATATTTACTATTTTGTTCAAGCATGGTTCTGAAGATTACACAATTAAGTATATTCTTAGTTGTGCTAACGATAGTACCTCTACCCTAATATTTATTTTCTCAAGCTAGTTCCTAAGCCATTTAAAAAACAAGTGTAGAATTTTTCAGATATCTCTTTTACAGGACCTTCCAGTAATATGATTGGGGCACCAAAAATCTTGTTCAGTGTAATGCCTTAACGACACAATCGTGTTCATTGTCGCGAAAAAAGTCAGCCAATTCTGATCTCCTTGTTGGGCTTACTTTTGAGAATTATCTTAAATTGCATAAACGCATAACATCCAAAGTCACGTAAGCTGCCAAAAAAAATAAAATTTTCCTTTTGAGAAAGTGCTTTTCTCCTAATCTATACACTCTCTATGTATATCAAATCAGACTAGACTTAAAATATTTTTTCATTTTTATTATGGCTTCTCATACAATTCTTGACATTCTTAATTTCATCCAAAGGAGAGCCACTCGCGTTATTAGTGAAACATTTCTTGCCATAAAACTTTCTTCTTTTGCCCACAAGCTATAGAGGACCTGTCCCTCTTATTGGTTCATTCATGGTTTCGCTTTAAAAAATTAAAAAGTAAAATTTCTCCTGCAGCTCCAAATAAAGCAACACAAAATGTCAACGTTTTTATTTAATCTTCTGCATTTAAGCCGTAGTCATCATTTTATTATAAAAAACTGGCAAATTATAAAACTGAAAAACGTTTGGTAAAAATGCTAATCTCAACCCTGTAATTGTAATAATTAAAGGACAAAGATAATTTAATAAATGAAAAGTCATTATAATGATCTTCAATCAATTTATCTGAAAAAGACCCTAACTACCCACTTTGTCCGCTCCTTCATCCCTAGTGTTTAGAATGTGGAACCTGCTGCCTGCAGAGATATTTCCTTCCATCCTAAGTTCCTCATTAATAAACTACCTCTTACTATCCTTGGGACACCATTGGTACCTTAGTACTTAGGCATCAATCCTTCGTAGACTGTCACATAATTTAAAAAAAGTAATAATTATAAACAGTTGCAAGTCAGCCAAGACTGAAATAAAAAATGAAATGTTAAATTATTAAGGCTCAAACTTTGTTTTTTTTTCTAAACTTTTAATTTACTTTTTTCCTGTAGATTAAATTACATTTTTTTCAGGAGTTTTTGGACAAAAAGTTAAAGTTACACCAAAGGATGGTGGAAAGTATGCACAGTCTTTGCCTTATGGCTGTTCCACTTGATCTCAGACGTTTGCAGTCTTAGTATTCATTTGGGCCGAGATTTGTAAGTAAAAAAAAACAATAAGAATGATTAAAAGCGAAAATTTATTTTTTATACTTAATTTAAATTCTTATAACAAAATTAACCTTAGATGGTTAATAGATATTTAGAGTTTAAATAATTATAATGTATTTATTTTTCGGTTATATGTTCTGCACTTAACAAAAGAAAGGGACATATTGTGTTTTCATTATTTCTGTAATAAAAATATCTAATCTTTATGTTAATCTGGTTGTTTTTGCCCGAGTTATAAATAGTATAGATAATTTAAACATAATTGCACAAAGATACCGCTTTTTCGCACACATTTTTGTTTTTATCATGACATTCATAACTCTCACCCGCACCTACTTCGAGAATAAAGATTTAAAATTTAGGTTTACATCAGGTTTATTTTTCTTATAACTACTCGCACTTTTATCGTACTTTTTATTTTTTTAATTGTATATAATATTGTTGTATACCTTTTAGTGCAATAAACTCTTGGTTCTATCTAGTCATCTGCTGGTCTTCATTTACTAGTACAAGTGAAGCCATTTTAAAAAGATGGAGGCTCTCTGCATGGATATGGGAAAAAATCGAAAACAGATTTAAAGGAAAAAATAAAAAATCTAAACTTGAAGAGGACACCAATAGTTTTTTGCAAAATGGCTTAGAAACTAATATAAGTATGCCTACTACTGGAGATGAAGCAATGAAAAGGTAAAATGTATTTAATTAACTAGAATCCGGACGACAAGTTCAAAATATAAAAGATGCAATAGGAAGGTGAAAAAGAAAATTGTTGATACAGCTTATTTTGTAATTCCATTTAAGAAATCGTCAGAAAGAAGTACCAAGGAAGAGGATAAATATATTTTAATTAGACCATTTAAATGATTAATTTTTTATTATTTTTATATAAAAAAAATAATATTGGCGATATAAGGAAAAAATTTCTGAGGTTTATTTTTTGCTCTTGATATCCTAAAACCCTTTACTGAAACCTAAAAGTAAACTTTTTTAAAACAGAGCAGCTACTATCATATAGAAATTATTTACATTATAATATATTAGTCAATTACCTAAAATCTACTTCATTAAACTAGAAAAAAGTGAGACCAAACATATAGATATCTAATTTGTGTCTTACTATAAATGTTTTATCTTTTTTTAATTAAATATTTATAATTTTAGGTTATTAGCATGTAAAGGCAAAGATCCGTACAGTATACTAGGCGTAACACCTAAGTGCACTGACGACGATATCAAGAAGTATTACAAAAGGCAAGCCTTTTTAGTCCATCCGGATAAAAATAACCAACCGGGGGCTGAGGAGGCTTTTAAAATCTTGGTTCATGCCTTTGACATGATAGGAACCGCTGAGAGGAGAGCTGCATATGACAGAGGTAACATGCATAAAATACTTCCTTTTTTATCAAAAAACAAAAAAAAATTATTCTGTTTATATATTTCTCACCATGATCAGTGGTTGTTTTTAATTGTATGGCTGTGACTTTTTTACATCCACTCTAACTTGGCAGTAAATCTACTATAGTTTCTAACAGGTAAACTTAATTGTTTTCCCAATAAAGCATAACTTAACTAATTTTATTTATTTAACCTATCACTGTAGTAGGAAAAAAATCACACTTTGTAATGTATTTTAAATGTATTTAGATACCATATTTTCTAGGAGTGGCAGAGTCTGCGTTTGTAGTACAAAACTTCAGTCAGATGGCGGAACTGTTGCAAAAACTGCAGCAGAAAATGGAGATGAACGCGAACACCATCAGGTGTAGCGCGTGCGGCGACCGCCATAAAAGAATTAAGGTCGACCGACCAAGTTACGCGGCGAGAAATTGCATTATGTGCAAGATACATCATGCTGCGAGAGAAGGTATGTTTAGATTTTTTTAGTGTTTAAGTACATTTCTTAAAAATGTAAAGACACATTTTCAAGAAATATATTTCAACATTTCAGTCACGTTCCTAGCATAAAATTTATTTTAAATAAAAAACATGGAAAATCTCTTCCCTGGCTTATTTAACTCAGAGGTAAGACCTCAAGGTTTAAAGAAAATAAATGCTCTTACTTGTTAAATAATACAGCTCCACAAGAAAAAGTTGAAGGTCCGAAAGACTTGACCATGGTATCTTTATGTTTTTGGGCTCGCTGAATCCCAATCTGGGGTCAGTTTGACCTCATCAAGCCAGGGTCAAGGGCATTTTAAGGTCAACTCGCAACCAAATTTGATGGGGTTAAAATGACCAGGGATTTGGATTCAGTGATCTCAAAAACATAAGTATATACCAATTTGAAATAAGTATACACTCTTCAAATTGGTTGTGGTTAATTTTGCAGATTTGACCTTGAAATGACCTTGATCCGAAAGACTTGAACATGGTATCTTTATGTTTTTGGGATCGCTGAATCCGAATCCGGGGTCAGTTTGATCCCATCAGGTCAGGATCAAGGGCATTTTAAGGTCAAATTTGCAAAATTAATCGCAACAAAATTTGAAGGTTGTATTCTTATGTTTTTAAGGTCGCTAAATATGAATCCGTGGTCAGTTTGACTTCATCGGGTCAGTCACGAGGTATTTCAAGGTCAAATCTGCCAAATTATAATTTTAAAGATTTGACCACGCATTCTTACTCAGTGACCTTAAAACATAAGTTTACACTCTTCAAATTTGATTATGAATAATTTTACAGATTTGACTTTGAAGGGCCCTTGCCTCTGACCTAATGGGGTTAAACTGACCCCGGATTCGGATTCAACGACCTCAAAAACATAAAGGTACCATGGTCAAGTCTTTCGAACCTTTATTTTGTTTTTATTGGGCTGCGTAATTTTGCAGATTTGACTTTGAAATCCGCTTGACCTGATAGGGACCCCAAAAACATAAAGATACTATAGTCAATTCTTTCGGACTTTCAATTTTTTTTTCTGGAGCTGTGTAATTAAAAATTAAATTTTTTAGGGCTTTTTTAGAATCAGGTAATTTGTTTCCAAATGTTAGTCTAAAAATTTCATATACCACACCAAAAAGAAAAAAATTTAACATCTTGACGTCAATTTAAATCTACAAACATAATAAAAACCCTAGAATAAACTTGTTAAATAATCAAGAAATTTCACTTTTAGACTTTTTTATTATTATACAAACATGCAGATTTCACATTTATCCTTATAGTGTTTTAACGCCTCGGAAAAAAAAACGTTTTTTTTTTAGGTTTTTTTCCAAAGGATCAGAAAAAACCCAAAATATGGAAAAACTCTAGTTTCAATTGTATTTTAATCTTAATTACCAAAATGTTAACAAAAGTAAACAAAACATTATTAAACACTGTAAAATAAGTAAAGCATCACATAAACAACGATCCAAAAATAAAAACGAAGTCTTAATGATTAAAAACGTAATGAAGCACATAAACACACCTAAAACTTATTCAAATTTTTCGATATCACCCTCAGAATTCTCACTATCAAAACTTTCTTCGTCGAAATATATTTTCGCATCTCATTGGCAGGTTGGCAATATGACTAGAAATTTCAATAAACCGATACAAAAAATATTCACCAAAAATCACCTAAAAGGTTTATTAATGTAACTAAGTACATTAAAAAAATCTGAATTTTTCCTAATTGATTGTTTTTTTTAGGAAAAACTCGTTTTTTTCCTGGTTTTCTTCCAGATTTGAAAAAAAAAACGGTATTTTTTTTAAACACTAGATCCTTACTATAAATAGATGTACCCTGTACTTTAAATTATTTACTTTAAAAATGTAATCCTGCAAAACGGCAGTCATATCTTCTTAAAAAAATGCAATGATAGGAAACAAACTTATTTGATTCATTTAACTACGTTAAAAAAACTTGTTTATATTTTTAAGAAGTTTACTCGCGACAATCGTAGACAAAATTATATCTTTATAGTAAGTAAAGCCCGTCCACAAATCAAACCGAGATTGGGATGAACATCCTTTATTTTCGTCTTTTCCATGCCATCCGCGCCGAAATCGCCCATCTTTCTCTAACAAAAATTGATTGTTGAACGGGCCGGGACTAGTACCAGTACAGATCATTATGTCTTTTCCTATTTTAGTTTAATTCGTGATGCAGTATTTTGAATGGACACCAAATTTAGCACTGTTCCAAATCAAATACGCTTTACCAAAAGTTAGAGGATCTCAATGCTTGAAAATATTATTTTTATAGGAAACTGTACATACAACAAATTTATTTATTTATTTATTTATTTATTTAAATTCGTTTATAGATCTTTACAAAAAGATATAAAACATGTCACAAAAAAAAAACTGAATAAAATAACAAAATACAATCTGTTCAACAAATTTCAAAACATCACAAAAGAAAGAGTGTCATGTCACTTCATCCGAAAGGAACTCGTCTATGGTGTAATACATTTTCTCTTTAAAAAACAATTTAGTTTTTCTTCTAAAATGCGTATATTCAACTTGCTGTCGAAGAACCTTAGAAAGGTGGTTATATACTCGTATGCCCATAAGCATCGGACCTTTGTGGACCACATCATACTGTGATTGTGGAAGAACTAAACTTGATTTATTTCTGGTGTTATATGTGTGAGTGTCAGCATGTGCAAGCAGTGAATTCATGTTTGAAACACTGGCATGCTGCTTCTATCATATAAGCATGCCAGTGGCATGATCTGAAGTTCTCTAAACAAACTTCGACAAGATTCCCTTTTAATTTGTTAAGCATAACCCTAACAGCTCGTTTCTGACACAGGAAAACACGAACAGCCTGCGGCGAACATCCCCAAAGCAGTATGCCGTACGTAAGTCGAGACTGCACCTCAGCAAAGTAGAAAATTTTATTTGCTGCACACTCAAAACAGGTCTTAAGCACCTGATCTGAAAGATTGCCGTATTAATTTTTCCTAACAGTTTATCAGTGTGGATTCCCCAATTAAAGTGTCCTGCAACCATACTCCCAAGAAGCGCGCATGATCCTGTCTCTTTATTACTGCCAGTTGCTGCATCCTTATTTCTGTAATGTTAATTTGCCTTTGCCTGTGATGAAATATCAAAAATTGCGTTTTCGATGCATTCAAGAAAAGCCCATTGGCAGTAAACCAATCCACAAGCTTTGAGAGCATTTTTTCACAGGATTTGGTGGTTTCAGCTGAATCCTCAGAGACTAGAATTGTTGCATCATCAGCGTAAAGGGTAATTTTGTAATCTGCCCGAAGTGACAAGATCCGCTAGGTACAATGAATACAGTATTGGGGATAATATTCCTCCCTGAGGCACTCCCATCTCCACTTTAAGTCGTTCCGATTGAAAAGTTTGAACTTTATAGTTTTCATTGTCACGAACTTCAGTGTATTGCTCTCTATCGTGCAAGTATGATCGGAACCAGTCAAGAACCCTGCCTCTTATTCCACATGCTTCGAGCTTCCTAAGTAGTCTGTCATGAGGGACACAGTCAAAAGCGCGACTCAAGTCACAGAAAATAGCCACCGGACAGCGCCCATTAGAGAGGTCATCCAGAATACCACTATAGAGCTCCGTCGAAGCGGTCTGCGTACTCTTGCCTTCACTATAGCCATGCTGTTCTTCAGGAATTAGTTTGTATTTAGTGGCAAAACAGTTCAATCTTTCCAACATACAATACTCAAAACCTTTGAGATCACAGGCGTAATGGATATTCCACGATAACTCTTTATGTTGTTCTTTGCAGCATTTTTGGGGATGGGAACCACTCTCGACAATTTAAGAGAATCAGGAAAGACACCGGTTTCAAAAGAGAGGTTTACCAGATGAACCAATGGAGTAACAAGTTTAGGAGAAACCTCCTTTATTATTTTGAATGGCATTCCATCAGGTCCTACAGAGGGTTTATTTTTATTTGTGAGAATATCTTAAACATTTCAGCCTCTGCAAAAGGAATAATCACCATTGAATTAGGATTGCTACAAATTCCCATAAATTAGAGTGCGGATTACTTCCTGAAATTTGTTTAGAAAGAACTTTTGGTTCTTCTATAAAATATGTATTAAAAAGATCCGCTATTTCTTTTGGAGAATCTATTTTTGAGCCATTGTTGTCAAGTTCAATGTTTGTTCTACGAGTTGGTTCGTTATTTCGCAATTTATTGATTATTTCCCACGAAGCTTTATTCTTATTTGTTGATTTCTCCATTAATCTACTAAAATACTCTCTTCTTTTAGTTTCAACAAGTTGTCTATGTTGTTTTTTTTTTGTCCAGTATATTCCAGTTAACTGAGGGTGTTGTTTCTTCATAATATAAAGATCTCTTAGGGACTCACTAGACTTTTGCATTGAATGATCAAAAACCTTGACTTTATTTTTGTTCTTTGATTTATTTTTACAAGAGGAAAGGAAGATTCAAAGTAGTCCCGTAATCCTTCATAAAACAGATTAAACTTCCTATTGAAGTCGGACTCACTATATACTTCCTGCCACACCTCCTCTTCTAGAAAAGATTGAAATCTTGATTTATTCTGTTGACAGTACAATCTCTTCCAGCAGATTGTATTTGTGTTTGCTGCCGTTAATGTTGTTGTATCGACCGACACAAGAATAACTCTGTGGTCGGACATAAAAGTATCGAAAACATTAAGCTGAGGAGAGCAAGTATCATCACTAAACACATTGTCTAATATGTTCTGACAATGAACATTCACCCTAGTTGGCACCTGCACCATTCTATGAATTCCAAACTGCGCCGCAATACTGTCAAGTTCTTCCCTTTCCTTGGATTCCACTCCCATGTTAACATTAAAGTCTCCAAAAACCCACAGGACTCTGTTTATGGCAAATACACGTTGCAGCAACTTCTCCAAACATCCAAGAAATTGTTGGTAATCTCCAGAAGGTGAACGATAGATGCAAATTAAAATATGGGTTTTATTATTTCCATCCATAAACTCGCAGGCACAAGATTCAAAGTCTTTTTCGTGGCACAGATCACCTGTAGCCCAGGCCCTAGTAAAAATAAGGTCTGTTTGTTATTTAGTAATAGTTTACAAAATTTTTTACTTTTTGGACACACCTAGTCCTAAAGTAAACCTTTCATAAGGGCGACTACATAAAAAAAGAATAAAATAGTGTACACTCTTTCTTAATAACAAACAGACCGGGTCTACGAAAAAAGGTACATATTTTCGAATATCGAAATTTTCGAAAAGCCAAATTTTCGAAATTACTTTTTTTCGAAAAGGGAAGATTTCTAAAATGTATTTTTTGAAATACTAAATTTTCGAAAGGTTATTTTTGTAACTTTAAAAATTTAAAAAAACTGAATGTATCAATGTTGAGGTTATCAAAATTGAAATTTTTAGAAAATTTATGTTATGAAAATTTTCTTATAAAATTAATTTTCGTAACTTAACAGGTTAAGCTAAGTAGTTTTATGCTTTTTTTAGGTTAAATTCATATCTGAAGTAAATCTAGAAAGTATGTTTTGCAGTTTTGAGGTTAAGGAGTTGCAATTTTTCTCTTTCATTGGTCCCGTCAATTCTTTTGAGATTTCAAATTCATTTATGGCCTGTTCCCTCTTCAAAGCACTAAAAAATTGCCAAATGTTTGGTTTTTTTGGCATTCACTTGTACTTGAAAACCACAATGCCAAGCTCCCAAGGCATTATTGGTTATTGGAACTCTATTCCTTAAATTTTTGTAGCAGTTAGATAATTCCACTTCAAACAAAGGAGCTTTTTTAGTTTTCTCTTAATATTTTTTTCGAAATATTCCAAAAATGGTGTCAATATTTCTGGTAAGAGTTTTCTTTAAATTATCAAATTAATGCCTTTTTCAACATGTTCAGGTGGTAGAAACGCTAAGGCCTCTAAAAGTTTTACGCTGTACGCAATTAAAATATTCTTATCATATTCACTTTTGAGGCCCAAATCCTGAATTTTGCGGTATTGACACCTGGTGAAATGGAAGAAACATCCAAAATGTTGCACATGAAAAATTCTTCTTACAACGTTTATAACATTTTTTTCAAAATCTGAAATTACTACCTCCAATTTTTTTCTGGGATAAATTCATTAATTGTGTTAAAACATTTTTCGTAAGATTTCTCTGTTTTATCAGGCAGTAATATGTAAAGAAGGGGTACAAATATAGAGCCAATCCTACTAAGAATTGTATACATTTGGTAAAACAGTTTTGGAACAGTACTAAATGTACCATCCATATACCATTCTTTTGAATTCTTTAAAAAATGGAGATTTGAAGAAGTTCCAAAAATTAAAATTCTTTTATCCAATTTAGAATCGTACATAAGAAACTACTGATCTTTTTCAGTGGTTTTATACTCCTCTGGAGTACATAATTCTTCCAGTTTATTTACCACAGATGGAACGCTGTTTTCTTTTTTTCTAATGTACAAAATAGTTCTTTTTAAACAAGACAAAGAAGGCAATCTAGCTGTGGTTATTTCGGAAATGTTTTCGGCTTCTTTTAAAATAATTTGTTGGGGAGCTTGTTTTTTTTTTTAAATCGTATTTTGAAAAAGTGTTTTTGAAAAATTAGTTTTTCAAAAATTTACTTTTTCGAATAATTCGATTTTCGAAAAAAAAAATTCGAAAATATGTTTTTCGAAAAATTTTCGTAGACCCAAACAGACCAAACTTTCAAAAATCAATATTTCATATATCAATAATCAATCATCAATATAGAAAACTGTCAAAAAATTCAGGATTTAAAAACAAAAACAATATTATGATTTATATTGCACTAGTTTTTTAAAAAATATCGTAAGAACCGTTTTCGACATATTCCGAAATGAATGTATGGCTTTCATACTAGACAGATATCGACAATGTTAATTATGCATAATTTGATTGTTAATATCTCGTTCAGTGGCGGCTGGTACATAAGAGCTGCAGAGCTGCAGAACCACCAAAAAAATAGAAAATAAGCCTTAAATCTAAAATAAATAAATGTTTCTGATGTTTAAATTATTTTTGTTTAATTAAAAAAAAGTTAAACGTATTGGAACACCATATGGAAGATAAGCGACAAGTAACTTCGAACGAACCCCGAGACAAGTTACATTGAACGAACTGCGCGACATTGCTGGCCTGACGTAGTCAACAACATATCTTTATTTTTATTAAAATTCTTTATTTAGCACAAAGTACTAATTACAAAATTTACCATAGGTACAGTCCTTAAAATTATACAAATTAAAATCTGTAAAAACCCTGTCCAAAACACGTAAAATTAAAAAATATAGTCACAAAAACAAAACAAAAAATATACAATAAAACAACAATTACAAAACAAACATCAACTTATAGAAAAAAAGAAAAAAAAATATATAAAGTCACCAAAATAATAAAAACTTATACGGATCATAATTTTAACCCTCCAAGAAATACAATTTTAATTTTCTTTTAAAAACATCAACAGACTTCGAAGATTTGATTTTATGCGGTAAATCATTAAATCTTATCAGACCCCTGTGGAAAACTGAATTTTCTCCCATTTTTTTATTTTTTGGAAGAACAAAGAAATCATTTTGCCTTCTTGTGTTATAACGATGTACTTCCCTGGTGCGAACCAGCTTATTGACCAAATATGTGGGAGCCTGACCAATGTTAATTTAACGCGCTTGACCATATAAATTTAGCAGGGCGACACAATGTGGTTCTGTGCTCGTAATTTGCCCTCGCCTCTGACGTCGCGACTCCCCGCGCCTTTGATTTTAATACCGTTGTTTTAACGGGAATATGTTCTGCATTTTACGCAGTGCTGAGGGATAGTGATTAGGTTTTGACGAGTTGTTCGAGCAGTTATCGGTACCGCGTTTTCTATATAAAAAATCTAAAATTTTCGCGTACTGTTATAAGCGTTATATTTGTTTTTTCCTTGATTAATATTCATATTAGAGATGGATATTATCGATAATTTATTAAATGTTAAAAGGTCCGCAAAAACACTAACTGCGTCTTTGCGGACACATCAGTTGTTTCGTCTACAATTATTGCCAGATTTGGAGATTGAAGAATTTCTTCCAAAATTCTCTCCTGGCATACTTCTAAAATACACTGTCGACTTTTCTAAATGTTCTAATTTCGTGAATACTTAGGTATTCACGAAATGGCGAACCTATAGAACGTTTCTGGACCTATCTAAACCCTATTGGTGTTAATGCAGAGTCCCTCACGCAAGATATTTTACAAGTTTTGAATGTAATATTACCAGACACAAAATCAACCAATAAACTAATTGCTCAAAGCTACGATGGCGCAGCCGTAATGAGTGGAAGGCATACTGGAGTCCAGGCATGCTATGCGCATCAATTGAATTTAATAATGTCCAAAGCTGCTTCACAAAATTCACAAGTAAGACTTTTTTTTGGTAATTTGCAAGAAATACCAGCATTTTTTAGAAATTCGCCACAACGTGTAGATGTACTGACCAAACTAGTTCAAAGAATTCCCCATGGTGCGCCAACTCGGTGGAATTTTAACATCCGCACTGTTAATATTGTTTTTGAACATAGGGAATCTTTAATAGAATGTATGGAGAACATAGAAGACTCTTTTACTAATCAAACTGTTTGTAGTGCCGCGTCATCTATCAGAAGAATACTCTTAGATAAAAATTTTATTTTCTGGCTAACTTTTTTCCATCGTATCATGCCTCATGTAGATGTTCTTTTTAACGAGCTACAAAAAATACAAACAGACCCTGTAGAAATAAACAAAAAAATTGAGACTTTTGAGCAGAATGTGATGTCACAAAGAAACTCAGTACCTGAAGTCGTTAGCCAAGCTTCTTCATTATCCACCGAGCCCTTATCTAAAATTCGTAGGAATGACAGTAAATTGGATCATCCTATTGCCGCTATAGAAATCTGCGATGTAATTTTGAACTGTGCGAAAGATCGATTTGCATTTAAAAACCATTTATCTGCGGCTACTTTATTTTATTCTAATAAATTTGGGGAATTTTGTGATAATTTTCCCGAGGAAATTTTAAATTTAACATGTTCTGCTTATCCAGACATAGATAAAGAACGTTTAAAAACTGAATTATCAGTAATTTATTCCAGAGCAGACTGTAGATCTATAAAAGGAGCAGTACCGTTTTTAAAATTTTTAATAGAAAATAATTTATCAGGGGCATTTCAAGAAACCAAAAGAATATTAGAAATTCTTATAACAATTCCAATGACGACTGCAGAGGCTGAAAGATCATTTTCTACTTTAAAACGAATCAAGAATTTTTACGTAATTCTATGACTCAGGATCGTCTAGTGGCTCTATCAATGCTATCAATTGAAAAGGAAATGATTCGTGAAATTTCAAATTTCAATGAGAAGGTTACAGACAAGTTTTCTTCCAAAAAGGACAGAAGAATCAACTTAATTTATAAAAATTAAGCCTTTAGTCTTCGGAGACATTCTTTGTGACATTTACTTGTATAAACTGTTTTTCACTTGCTTCTCAAATCTGTGTAAGTTTATATTTATGTTATTTTTAATTCTGGTTTGGTAAATGTATATTACTAATCGTTTGCTGCTGTGCAGAACCTCTATATTTGTAACTCACGAGCCGCCACTGATCTCGTTTCACAGACGATAAAAAGATCGTTTTTTTTTTCAATTAGATAAACGATACTTTTATTAACCCCATATTTCAATTTCATTTAATTCTTAAGAAAAGCCGTTTTACGAGTGAACTACCTTAAATAGAATTTACTGTTACTTTTCAGGTGATATTTGGGCCGAAGCACGATGCTTTGGCTTCCTCTGGCACTATTATGCCTGTATGGAAGGCTCGGTCTATGATATTACAGACTGGGCCGGTTGTCAAAAAGACACGCTGAAACACCTGAAGCCTGATTCACACCATGTTCAGTATCGGATCGCCTTAGGTAAGCAAAACAGCCAGCCGAGAAGGAGTAGTCAGGCGCCTCGGATGGACAGGCCTGATTTGGAGAACTTACTAAACTCGTTATATGGACATAACGATAGTGGACCATCAAAACGAAAGAACAAAAACAGGAAATAGATTTAAAGGTGGAGTTTTGAAATATTTCCGAAATTTTTCCAAAGAATGTTTGATTTTTTTGACTTGTGTTAAAATTCGTAGATCTGATAAAAACAAAATAAAGTGAATCTTGTACAGGGTATTTGGAAAATAAGTAAATCTTTAATTGGCTGCAAAAAATCGAGTAACAGATATAATTAAATTACAATTGTAGGGAAAAAAACTATATACCGAGAAGAAATACCCTTTATTTATATTAAAATTTGGCTGTACATATATTCATATATTATATAGAACATAAGTTCTCAAGATTTCCCTAAAAAAACAACCTTCAATTTAGAATTTAGAAAATTTGCTTTTTTAAATTAACAACACTGTAAAAATCAGGTTAAAAAAGTATTTTTATTGAAAAATATTTAAGAAATTATTTAAATGAAAAAAAAAAAAAAAACGTAAATGCTGCAATTGGTTTTAGAGGGAATTTAAGGTTGCAAAGATAACGGGCGTCATACTTTGGCTTCAAAGAATTAGCCATTAAAATGCCTTCCTTTGTAGCTTTCATTAAGGCACAGCAAATATGTGCTTTACTTTGTCTGCTCCGTTATTTCTAGAGTGTAGACTGGAAAACCTGCTGTCTTTCTGTCTGAGGTCTTCCCTTCCCCAAAATGTCTGGATTTACAAGCCCTGTATTGCAAAACATTTATTTGTCTCGAAGTGCCTGATTTTTGGTTTATTACACGAAATTTATATCTAGTTTTACACAATAACAAGACAATTAATCGGGAGTAGGTTGGATTGGTCAGAAGCTCTCGAAGGAAATTACTTTTATAAAGATTTAGTAAAAACAAATACTAAAATTGAATCTAAGAATCAAACATTCTTATTTTATTTGAAAAACTATAATTAATGTGAAACTCCATCTTTATTCTTTTTATGTTATAAGTGTATTTTATGAGTTTGATCAACGCTTTGTATTTATTTTCATTAATATGCTAAGCTACTACCATTTTGATTGTATAATTTAAGAAATAAATGACTAATTAGATCAAAGCAGAATTTGCGATATGTATTTTAATACTTTCACAGCCTTTTGTAATGTATAAACCACAAAGACATTTTAGAGTTAACAGTTTCGTGCATGTTAAGAGGCGTTCGAGGGCGCGTTCTTAGAATTTCTGCGTCAACGACACCCCCTTTCACTGTGCGCTGACTGGCAAAGGCATCATATGATCTGACACTTTGACACCACCTGTTAGGTGCGGCAAATCACAGATTTTTTATTTAAAGTTGGGTTTTGTATATACAAACCTCATTTTGATAAGATAAATAATAAAGGAGATATAAACAAAAATGTACTTTTGACAAAAAATTTCAGTCCAAAATAGGATTTTTTTTATTAATGTGATTTTTGTTTTTTATTTTATATATTAAATCATTTCATTTATTTGAATCCCAAATCACTTAAACTTTGCAAAAAAAACAAAAATAAAAATATAATAATTTTCTAATTTTTTCCAGAGGTATACCTTGAAAAAATCCTAAAAATGCGTTTTTTTTATTATAACTCGAAAAATATTACATTTAGACAAAAAGGTTATATAACTTAAGTTAAAGGTCTTGTAAAAATACATAGTTTATATCAAATAAAGTTTCGTGTATCTTTTATAGGTTTTAAGACATTGACGTTTTAAATTAAAAAAAAAACGTTAATATCTGAAATTAGGCCTTTTCTCGATCGATTTGCTGTTTGACCTCCAATTTTGACTTTAGATTCGTGTTCACCGGAAAAAATACTCCAGAAAATCTTAGTCCGATACCCAGCACACGCCACTTTTTTTTTGGGCGTGTGTAATTAAAAAAAGTACTTATCATGGTGAAAATTAATTATTACTTATTCTTTTAAAGCAGTTTAAGGAAACCGCATATTGTTTTTACATACAAGATTTTTTTTAATCCTGGGATTTATCCTACTGTTTATGTAGACTCCGAACGCTGTTAGAATGACACCGATACATCACGGTCTCTTATGGCAAACCCGTATAAAACCGTGACGTATCGGTATCATTCTAACAGCGTTCGATCTCTAAATAAGTGAAGAGTTTTTATTTAATAAATGCGCAATACTTTATGATTTAAATGTCATTTAGAAATATTATTATTTGTGCGATTTACATTCGCCCGTCAAACAACACTTTGATTCGGTCTGTTTCAAGAAGTTATTTTTTTAATGCGCTGCTGCCAATGTTGCCGATACGCATACAGGAAAAACAGTTGTACCGTTAGGTTATATTGTTATCAAACAGCTTCAATTGGTTGGTTTAAGCGGGGTTGGTCGCGTGCCCATTTTTGTACTGCAGTTACTGGCTTGTTGTGCTCCCCTTTTTTGTTTCAAAAGTATGCTTCTCTTTATCACGTCTAATAGGTTCTTACCAGAATGTTCATGCGGAAGCAAAATTCTGCTCTGTATGTTTCTGAACCCTACGCTAATCCTTTTCTACAACTGTTTCCTTTGACCTGTCAAACAGCTTTAGTGTAAATATAAACGTTTGTGTTCTTAGAAATCATTACTATACTATCTCAAAATATATATTTCACTGCAGTCACGGTAATACTTCGCTAGTCGAACAATAGGAAAACTATGCAAGAGTGGAAAAAATACTTTTATTCTCAAGTTGCATATAATTTTTTTCTAATTTAATTTAAAATATAATAAAGAAACATGATATTATGGTATTGAACGATAGTTTTGATATAAACAAAGATGTTTAGTTGAAAGATGTATTTTGGATTTACTTCCATTGTATTAATTTATTTAAAAAGCACAACGTTTTAACTGGTGAATATCTCCAGTAGACTTCAGATGAACGCAAATAAGTTAATGGCTGTAAGGCTATTATACAAAAATAA
>JAHBCN010017142.1:0-18573 GCA_019359885.1 Listronotus oregonensis | reverse complement strand
TCGATTCTTGTAAAGGAAGCTTAAACAAACAAAATACTTCAAGCTTTATTTAAATCGAGCGAGTATATTCGGAGATTAAAACAAATTTTTGTAAGGTAACCATGTAACATATTTACTTATGCACAACATAACTAACAGGCAGAACGATCACTCCCTGGCGGAGCTTTTGATATTTTTAAGCACAAAACACGATAGAAACGATTACAATTCAAATAAAGGAGGCAGATCATATCTCAGCAAAACGTTGGCTAAACCTGTGCGAGAAAAATGACCGTACTTTCCCGCCAGTTTATGAAAGCGTGATGCTTTCTGGTAGTTATGCTGTACAGCATCCAGTATGATACCGGTATGCTGTGGTGTGGCTGTGGTTACCTAGAAAAAATATGGTATAACTGTCCGCCAGTTGAAAAAAAAGTGATTTCGAGAAAAACTTGTTTAAAGTTAGCCGAGCGAGCGGCAGCTGCGTAGAATACCCGCGGCGAGTCGAAAGCGCGCGCTCACTAAAGTTGATGTATCTCGTTTTTTAGGAAGTTATTTTTGAAAGTCTAAGAAATCAAAGTCCGTAAAAAAGAATAAACATTGATTTTTTCAATCAAATTCTAATAGGTAATAGTACCTTAAACAAAGATTACTTTTGCTCTTCGCTGGTTCTCTGCTTTTTGGGAAAGTTACAACTTTTGTTATAAATATCTCTAAGCTCTAAAAAATTTTTTCCCCTTCAGATGGAACAATTTGTTAAAAACAAATTTTGTGAAAATTCGGGAGATATCCGAATAAATAACAAAAAAAAAATTTTGTTCTTTTTTTTTTACGGCGTTATTCGCTCTTTTAAAAAACCCAAAAATAACTTTATACAATAATTTTTTTAGGTAGTACATTTTATTTTTTAGATTGCCTTGAAAGGGTATGGGTTTCGGGTGTCGGTATTTTTTTAAAAAAATTCGCTCCGATCACTCAGATAGCGAACAATCTGACAAACGTGGATTTTGCTGCGTGTACTGTATTTTTGTTTTAGAAGCTTGGGGTTTGGGCAACTCTTCTTGCCTGCTCTGCAATAAACATGGATTTTGAAGTTTTGTGGGGGGTTCAACCTAAAAAACGTCCCCTCTGGCTACAACCCTGCCACCTTGGTATCTTTTATGACCAAATTGTAAAGCCAGCTTTTCAAAAAAGTTTTTAACTCATCTAGAAAGGCTTTTTTTTTTGTAACAAAAATTTTTGTATAAACCCTATGACACTGTGTTTTTTTAACAAGTTACATTAAAAAAATAAAATAATCCCTCTATTTTAATATCTACTCCTGTTCTATGACCCATTAATAAAGAAACACCCTGTAAATAAACTAGTAAAATAATACCGGCGAGAAGACAAGTTTTTTGTTTCTTATCGCTTAAATCATCGATTCTGTCATCTTTTAAAAAGAGTATGACCTTTAAGCAGGCCCGTGCTGGGTGCCTCTAAAGGGCGCGGGACTGGGAGTGATGAGGGCGCCCATAACATCGCAAAATCGGCCGGGGCCCGGGAAACAAAACTCAAACTAGTGCTTTATTGGTAATACTATTTACATATCATGTTTTTTTCAAATATATGTACAGATATAAGTTTTCAGACAAGTCAGCTATAAGCCTGAGCTGGTGGTTGCTTTTGTGGGGAAAAAAGGCCCCCCGGGGCCCGGGCATAAGAATGTAAACATGAATAGGAGTCCAACGACGCGGCTCTGGACGGGTTCTTTCCCCGGGAATTCTCGGCTCGAAAATTTCCCCGGGGGAAATCGTTGGGCTTTGTTCCCGGAAATCAAGCTCGAGAAAACTCGAGAACTCGAGAAATCATATTTGAGTCTATGAAATTATAAAATAAAACTATTTGCGTTTGCCGTTTGTTCTAAACGCAGCGCGGCAGCGAAAGAGCGGCACGGACCAAAGCGCAGTGGTACCCTTTGATCTCGACGCTCGCGCGGTAGCGCTCTGGCGGCGTCGTTTTATAAATGATACAATACAGTAGGTAATACACACACGTTCATTCGTGTTTCTACTCTAGCTGAGTTCAGACGGTTTGCAAAGTTATCCTGAGAGCTGGCACCAATTTTTGGGTAGGTATTTGAGGCAAGCTGAAAACTTGTCATATACTTCTCCTATTAAACCCCAACACGAAACTGCAGACCCTGGCACAATTTGATAGCGAGGCTAAATCAGCTCCTTGATTTTTTAAAAATATTTTTTTCCAAAAATGTATTTGAGGCAATATGCAATTTATATGTTGTAGTCTGATTGTTGATTTTTTGTAAACCATTTTTAGCAGAAATTCACATTTTTTTATTTTTACTCCGAAATTCCGACTAGAAACCTCGCGGGCTATATAGTTAATATAATTTTAATAACACCCTATTAAAATTTCAAGTTGCCTCAAATACATTTTTTTATATTTTTTGCAAAACATTTTTGCACGCGCCTGGCAAGGTTAAAACTCCGACAATATCGTCTGACGGATTTTTTTAAAATTCTTTAAACCATTCAACTACAACATATAAAAATTGCATATTGCCTCAAATAAATTTTTGGATTTTTTTTTTAATTTAGGGGTTGATTTAGCCCCGCTACTCACCAGCCAGGTCTGCAGTTCCGCGTTGGGGTTTAATAGGAGAAGTATATGACAAGTTTTCAGCTTGCCTCAAATAGCTACCCAAAAATTGCTGCCAGCTCTCGGGTTAAGTGTAGTACACGCAATTTGTAAATTTCTCGACAACCCGAAGACCGAGAAATTATCCTCGAGAATTCTCAGACCCGAGAAATTGATAAACTCGAGAAATCATCATGAACCCTACTCTGGACTCATGATAACATGTCTAACCCTTTAAACCCCATCTCGGGCTAATAAAGGAAATTGATTTTACTTTGCCTTACTAGTAAGCTATATCAAAGATATTGAAAAGCAATGTTTATTTCCTCAATATTTCAAGTAGTTAACAAATAAATTGTAACGTCTTTTAAAATATTTAATCCAAGCAAACGTACAAAATTTATGAAAATGTCAAACAAAAAATTAACTGTTATATACGGTAAAATAGCTCTTCCTTTGAAGTTAAAAACTGTTAATAATGAAGTAGGAAAATAAATTAAACTAAAATATTAAACTATTATAAAAAGTAACTATAACTAGTGTAGAATAATACCCTGATGAATTTAATTAAATCAAAGACAATTCTTATTTTATTAGTGTACCCTAACGTTTTAAAGAAAAAGCTTTAATTAATAACACCGGCACACAAAAAAAATAAAGTGGTCTGTGCATTTGACCAGACCCATCCATCTATATCTATTTTGATGCGCTGAATCCAAATCCGGCCTATACACCCTTAAAATTTTGATTTTATTGCGAAAAACTGCTAAAAATGGTTAAAAATTTCAGTTGAGTTCAATATAAACGATTTTTTTTTATTGAACTTGATCAAGCATGTTTCTTATGTATCTCGATACGCTGAATCTAAATCCAAAGTTCGTTTGGCTGTACACCCTTTAAATTTTAAGTAAATTGCAAAAAAAACGCTGAAAATTGCTAAAAATTACATTTATGAAAACGATTTTTTTTTCATTGAACTTGATCAAGTATGTTTCTTATGTATTTTCGATACGCTGAATCTAAATCGAAATGCGTTTATTACATACACCTTCAAATTTTGAGTAGATTGCGAAAAATTGCGAAAAATTACAGTTATTAATTTTTTTGTTGACATTGATCATGTATGTAAGTTTAGAGTATGTACAGCCAGACGGACTTCGCATTTAGATATAGCTTATCGAAATACATTAGAAACATCTTAATCTTGCTTAGAAAAATTTTCTTTATTTTCATAGCTGCAATTTTTCGCAATTTTAAAGCCATTTTTAGCAGTTTTTTTGCAATTTACTCAACATTTTGTGGGTGTATGGGCCAAACAGACCTCGGATTTGGATTTGGTGCATCAAAAATACATATAAATGAATGGTCTATTCAAATGCACAGACCACTTTATTTTTTGTTGTGTGTCAGTGTAATAAACTTTCATAAAAATACTTATGTAACTAACCTAAGATACAACCACATCGATAAAAATACTGCCTATTGAGCAGTCTTATTTAATACGTTACATGTAACATGTAACCCACCATATATAAGCTTCAGTATTGAGCTTAATAAATATCACTTTCAATCAGCCTTAAATACAGCACTAGTATCAAATTAAATAGGCTGAGAAACTAAAACTAACTTAAAAACTTCATTACAAAATGAAGATGAGAATGATAAGAACAACGTTTTTCTTGTTATTAAAGTCAACTCAAAGACTCTTTATTGAAAATTGGGTAAAAAAGGCTATGTTATTATAAGAGATAAACAACCACAAAAATTCTCATTTTTTACTAGCGTGAAGGGCCGAAGGCGAGGGCGCAGGGGATTTGTAGCCATACTGTCCCCCGGGGGCCGAAAGCACCGGGCTGCCTTTAAGTGTTTATCAAATAGATGGCCAGGGGGTTGTTAAACGTATAAAAATGAGTGTTTGGTTAAAAACAGATTCTTTTCTATCGACAGTACACAACAGTGAAACTGGTTAATTTGATACCGTTTGGTTGAAGTATTATAAGTCACTGTTTGACTGCCACCAGGACCAGTTTGTTGGGTACTATCAGGACCACAATATAAAAAATTGAACATGAATTTCCCTCTTTAAACTTTTATTTCATATTTGTTTTTTTTTAATAACGCAACTGAGGTTGGTCCGCCATGTGGTTGAACATCATTAATTTATTAATCTATATATCGTTTAATTTTATGTCTGATATAACACCTTCTTAGTCATATTGACAGAGGTTGTTTTCGTTTATAGTATAATAAAAATATCATTTGTTAATGGACATTACTCTTTGTTTTAGGAGCCTTCACCGGATTTGTGGTGACTCATCGAGAGAAAATGAAGCTTGCAAAGGCACGTCAGTTTTTCACAAATGCTGCTGCAAGACCATTTTCAAGCTTCGCAAATGCCTGAACATAGTTTAATTAGATGGACACAGGGTAACCTACCTGAGATTGCCTCGATCTCGGCACCAGCACCACATCAGATGGGCTGGTCGCAGCAATAGGTCTTGGAAGAACGTAGAAAAAAGTTAAATTATAAGATTAATTATTTTTTTGTAACAAAATTATAGTTTTTAATATTGTTTTCAGTCAGTTTAAGCATATTGTCATAATAAATACCTATGGGTAAAGTGTTTGTTCTTAATAATTGTACAGTTAAGGGGGTAAACAAAAAAAAATAGGACAAATCGACTAAATAGAAGTCCACAATTGGTATAGACTAAGAACCTATGGATTCTTAGTTATTTAATATAAACACATAATATATAGGATCCAGACTAAGGTATCGTTCCGCGTGACCGATTAAGAGAACTTCAGCTTCATCTTACAGGGTTGGAGAAAAACTTATTTGGAAAATTCGGCCAGAATAATTTTGCTTAAATTATTTCCAAATTTTTTAGCCGCAACACTTGTAACTTTTAAACACTAAAGCGAACATTTATTTATTTAAAATCTAAAGTAGTGGTGTGTTGTTTTACTCATCTATAGACATTAGCACTAATGGATAATTCATCAAGCCGTTTTTAAATTCGCTTAATAAAAAAGTGCTGAAGAAAGATAGGTCGTTGTTTTATTCAGCAGACGAGTCAGCTGTTTCAATCGCATGCTCATCAAAGCCATTGGTTTTGGACCACGATGGATATTATGGTTCTGTCAGCTGTAAAAATTTAAGGGTAAGATTTTTGTTTGTTTTATAATATTTTATAAAAAAATATTCCTGCTACGTGATATTTACTTCATGTGTTTTGCTACCTAGTACAAGAGCCCAAGCTTTTATGTTTTTTTATTTTCGAAACTTTGAACATTAATTTTTATTTGTCCTCGAAATAATAAAAATATTCAGTTATATTAAACATAAAAAAAGACATTTTTTTTTAATTGTCTATAATAATTTTGTATATTCTTTGAATTAAAAAGTGGAGGTGAGATTTTTAATGATCCTCGCTTTAGATGAGATTTAATAGGATTTCGGGGCGCATGTAAACTGAGGACCGAAATTCAGATTTAATATTTGATACTTGTACAAGCATAGGTAAACTGAGAACTTACGTTTCCAAAGCACGAGTAAACTGCGGACCAAAATTCGGATCCCATGGCTGCCTAAACGGAAAAGTTTACTGTTCATATCCTAAGTGATTTATCACGTTTAAAAATATGATTAAAATTAAAGCCGCTTTAACTAACCATGACCGACCAGAACTAAAATTACGTTTGAATTTGTGTAAATTATCTCTACATAAAAGTTACTAACAAAATTTTAATAATTTTCAATATGGTATTTATCACAGCCCTACTTCACTACAAGCCGTGAACAAGGAAATCTGGCAACTATGCCTTGAGATCTAGCGACACACGTTTAGTCATATGATTTACGTTGAATGACCCTGTTTCTCTGTTGTGTTATTGTGAATAAATCAACTTTTTTTTGAAAGAAAATATTGTTAAGATAAAGACTAAACCTGTAAAAGAGTCTTACTGTGTGAAATTTGGCGAGTGGCCAGGGACAGTTTTTTCCGCAGACATTGCGTAAAAACAAGAATATCTGCAGTGCAATGTGCGGTGTATATAAAGTACTTAGTAAATGGCGGCAAATGAACTTGACATTTTGTGGTGGTGTTTTTTAAAAAATAATTAAAATTGAAAGTGTGTTTTTAATGATTCGTGTTTGGCTTTAATTTTGAAGGTATTTTTTTAGTTATTTTTAAAAACAGTAACAAATATTAGCATTGGAAATTACAGTAAGTACTTAGGTATACATTTTGGAATTTTGTCGTTCGTTTTGATTTTTGTTATTGCGTTGCATAGGTACTTGGTGCTGCTTATTAGATACTATTTAGTTACTGTTATTATTATTATTTTCCTCAAGTCCTTGTTGTGTGCCTGGGTGAAAATCCAATTATAAAACTTCTCTTGATGCAGGAGAACCAGCTGTATCTGTTTCACCTTTCCAAAGGACGAAAACCTTAAAGCCCATTGGCTTAGGAATATTCCTAGACAGTCATGGTCACCCTCAAAATATTCTGTGGTTTGCGCTAAGCATTTTGTAGAAAGTGACATTATTAGAGAGGATGATTATGGCGCTTGCCAGATGGGTCAATGCAAAGGTACCTACCAAAACTAGACTAAAGTTAAATGCAGTGCCTAGTATTTTCCAAATTTACCACATTACTTCTCAAAAACAGTCCCTGTTTCCCGAAAAAGTCCTGCTGAAAGCTTGGCATAAACTTGAAAACAATAATGGTCGCCTTACAAACGACACTATTCTGCACTTTGCCATAGTACCTCTGTTTTACTAGAAATAATTGACTATTCATTTTTCAAAATTTGATTTGTCGTATATTTTACCAGGTAAATTTACTACTGAAAAGTTAGAAAAAGATTTGGTAAATACAGACTTCTCGGAGGTTGTAATTACAATGCCCAGCTTTGATGATATTTTAAATGCTGAGAAAAAATTAGACTCAAACATATATTTAAGAAGCGCTGCTGATGGTAATTTCTCTTTGGCTGAGATTAAAAAACAGGGAGACAGCTGTATCAGGAAAATGATCTTGATTGGACAATACCTCAAAATAATTACACTGAAAAATTTTGTTTTTTACTTGAAACTGAATACCTAAATGAATATGAAATTGACAAATCAGTACAAATTTATATAGCCGGTTATGCTGCCCACAAAATTGTAAAAATATAATAATTATGTTATCTGTGTTTCTTTTCTTGTTGAAAGTAAGGAAACCTAATTGACGACGAATACTTTGATTGTCTACAACGTAGGCGGTTTAAAGGTTCCTACAGAAATTGTTAAAGACGTTCTGTTCCATATGTGCGCGATTTTTGAGAAGAAGTAATGGCAGCCCTGATACACAGAGTGACTTCCTAAAAATGGGGAAAATCAAAAAGCTATCCTGTGTGATCTAACTAATTTAAGCACTAGACAATGATTTATGCTATGATGTATTTGTGGTAACGAGAACAAAAATATGTTCATTATGATGTGCTCTATATTTTCAAACATTCTTTTAAATAATTATATTAAAAAAAGAAATAACAAAAATGCCACAGAAAAATCGGAAAAGGCTGAGTCAAAAAACAAAAAAGGAAACTAGACACATTTAATAAATAAATAAACTAAAACTAAGTACAATTACTAACTAAATGTTAAATTACACTTAATTTCCTTTTACAACAGCATCATGTTCTTATGCCTTGACCTATGCACATAAATTAATTTGTTTTAGAGTTTAAATATTATATAAATATATTTATTTTCAATTATTATACTGATTTAATTATTTTAATGGAAATATCAATACTATTTACGCGATCTTTGAATTGAGCCTTAAATGAATTTAAAAATATGCGCCTCGATACCCCGGATTACGCTCATCGCGCTCGAGGGAAACCGATCTGAATCTCTTGCCGGTTGCGGCGTTGCCAAGTGGTTGTTCGGCTTGTAGTGAAGTAGGGCTGTGGTATTTATGATTAGAGTCCGATTTAAAGAAGAAAAGGCCAGGAACCTCATACTAAAGTGCGCTTTCTCTCTCTCTCTACGCTCCACCCATACGTTGTTAAATTTTGAACAGAGCGACGAGAACAGGGAATAATTTTAAAGTGGAACGGATCCGGACTATACCTTCTTTAGTTGGGTCCTCAGTTTACCTGTGAAATTATAAATTCCTGTTTCAGTCGTCAGTTTACACTTGTTATTAAAGAGATTAAGTCCTCAGTTTACATAATCCGGGATTCTGCTAAATCCCTCCTCCATTTTGTGCACACCTAATTCATGGATGCCCCCTTTAGAGTTTGAAATAATTTTGTCTTCAGAGGTTAGGAGAGAAAAACAAAAAAAATAACCCAGGGATTTATTTTAGGGTGAAAAATAATTAATACAGAAGTTTTGACTGATGCAAAGAACCTAAAAGACTTACTGACATTAAAGAAATGTATGACTAAACTTTTAATGCGCCTAATAAAACAATATTTGGCTTGAAATAGAGCCAACAGTGCACATTGTAGTTTTTTTTTTTAAATTTATGTGAACTATTTCACTTTAAATACATAAATGCTCTTTGCTAATTTTTTGCCATTTTAAGTCTAACTTTTAAAATAATTTTATTATGATCACACAATCACACCAACTATTGGAAAATACTTTTAAAACAAGGCTTTTTTTTGAAAAAACGACCTCTTTTTTACTGTAAAACTACATAATTCGCACATCGAGCAAAACTAAAGGTATCTCGAAAATGTCTTAAAATCTTTTTTTAGACAAAGACATATCCTAAGCTTCATCAAAGTACAAAACCATAGCCTTAAAACCTGTAAATCCATTCGCCAGTATCAATAATTAAAAATGTAGGCGTGCTCCCATTTGAAAGCTTTTAAAAATGTTGCTTTTCCATTCCTGTAAAATTTACTTTTACAACTACAGTTTTGATTGGGATGTGCGATATTTGTTTTGATCCCTGTAAAAGGATATAAAATAAATACAACATTTATAAAAACAAAAAAGTAAAGTAATTTATTTATTTTCCTGTTTTGATACAAATAAAACACTTAATAAAAACAAAATGCTGTACACAGGCATTTCAAAAAAAGTTGGTTACAATTTCGAACGTTTATCAAAAAAAATTCATCTTAGCATTCTATGTTTTTATAGATTATGTTTACGGAATAATTATTATTATTCCCTAGCTAATAATATTGACTTAGCCCCAATACTTGGTTTTTTATAATTTTTAAAAATCAATTTTTTTAGCTAAAGGAAAAGTTTTTTTAACTAAAATTAACCAGAGAAGTTGGCAATAAATTCTGTTACAATTTTTTGTTGGCGTCGGTGGCATCGGGGATTTTCCCTTTCCCCCCGAATGTTTTGGGGGAATGTTCTGGTGACGACTCCTAAAAAATTAATAAATAATTTTTTGATTAAAACAAAAAAACTTTTTTAAAAACAAAAAAATTATATTTGCAGATATAATACAAATTTTAGGAATTAGAGGAAAAGGGTTTTTTTTTTCATCTAATGTCATTTATAAGATAATTTTATTTCTTCCTTTGATCTGGCAAACACAAAAAAAACTTTTAAACCCCAAAAAAATTTATAACTTACATTTATTTTTTTTGGGGAAAAAAAAAAAATTCTCCCAAATATTAATCTGCCAAAAAACCAAAAAAAACAAACTTTAATAAAAAATTGTGCCCCCCCCCTTTTTTAAAAGGGGGCATTATATTACTCTTTTTAAAAAATAAACCCCAAGATTTCTTTTTCCCTACAAAAAAGGTAATAGCACATTTAAAAAAAATTACTTAATGTGTTGGGAAAAATTTTTTTTCAAAAGACTGGGGTTTTTGAGGGGCCGGGTTTTTTCAAGATGTCCTCTGACACCCAGTAGATGATGGCTACTTGCTCTTCAATGGCCATGGGTACATACTGTCCCCGTTTCAACAAAATTTAGTTAACTGACACCCGGTTAAGAGTTGTTGAGTGGCGGCTTTCCCAAATTGGAACCGAATTGGGCGAAGGCAGCTACTTCACGGGGGTGAAAAAAATTCCAGTTTCATGGAACCGGGAACCTTTTAAAAGAATATTTTAATTTGTTTTAGTGTTTTTACTATTTTCCCAATATAAAAATTAGCAAACAATTTAAAAAAATTATAATTTTATAACAAGTGATTTGGGGGGGAACAAAAAAAAAAAAAAATTTTAAAAGCCCCCCAAAAAATAAAATATTTTTCTAAAAATGTTTACTTTTAATAATTTTTAAATTTAAAAAAAAATCAAAAAACCTAAAAAATTTAAATTTAAAGAATACTTAATTAATATATATTTTTTCTAAAATAATACTTTAAAAATACTCATAATTTTATTGAAAAAATTTTAAATTTTTTGCTTCTCCGATCATATTTATTAATTAAAAAAAAAAAAATTATTTAAAACCAAAAAACTGAAAAAATAACAAAATAAAAAAATTTTTTTTGCCTTTTGAACAAAAATTTTTTAAATCAAAATTAAATTTTTTTTTTATTATTCTCTTTTTAAAAAATATTTAAAAATTTTTTATCTAGACCAGTTACTACAATTTGCCCACAATAGGCAAAAAATACTAAAATTATTATTTTAAAATTACAATGATTTTGGGGGAAACAAAAAAAGGGAAAAAATTTAAAAGGTTCTCAAAAAATTTTTTTTCTAAAATTTTTACTTTAGAAAAGAGTTGGTTTTAAATATCCTTTATAATAAAAAAAAATTATTAAACAATTCTTAAAACCTTAAAAATTTAAATTTACAAATATTTTTTAAAAATTTTTAATGGTAGTGAAACTATTTAATTTTTCCTGAAAATCCCAATTAACTGTAAAAATAAAAAAAAACATAATAGAACTAAGAAAATTTTTTAGTACCCAAATAATTTCTTACCTAAAGCATCTACTACACGTCCCAGAATGGGAATCACCTACAGGCACATCTACAATAGCACCAGTTTTTTTACAATGTCTCCTTTTTTGATAAGTTTATCAACCAAATACTACAACACCAACATTGTCAGGTTCCAAGTTAGGGCCATACCCTAAACAAAACAACCTATTGAATATATTATACTTTTGATTTTTTGTATAAAAATTTTAAAAACATTTAAAATAATTATCAGCAGTTTTTTGAATTAGTTGCATATTTAATTTTTTTTATTCCATTTTTTGGGATCAAGATAGTAATAGCAAAAAAATAAGTTACAAGTTCTTATTTACAAACAATTTTGCATTCCACAAAAATGGTATCTTTTTTTTTAAAAAAAAAAGTATACTATTTAAATCTATTTAAAAAAAAATTATTTATTTAATTTTTTTTAAAAAGATAACTAAGAAAAAAAATTTAAACTTCCTGTTCCTGCAGTTTTCTAAGAAATCTCAAATTTGATTTGTTTTGTTAATAATGTCAACTATAAATATTTTCTACTTTTTTCTAATTTTTATTGAATTAAAAAAAAAATATAGCTATGCTAGACTTTGACAGAATTTGACTTTTTTTGTTTTGGATTTCAGGTTATTATTTTTTTTCCCTTTTCTTATTTAAATCATAAATTTTTCATATAAATTAAAAAAATTCTTTTTCTACTAAAAATAAATAGGAAATTCTTTGTATAAAAGGGGTTTTAAAAATTATGCAATAAAAAAGTTTCGATTAAGAAAATGGGGCCCAAAATCCTTTTAATTTAAATAATTTTTTAAGTGTTCTTTGGTTTTCTATGGGGAAAAAAAATTTCAAGATGGCCCATTACAAATTTTTTTTTAATATGGGAAAAGACACAAACATAGCCCCATTGGGGTTTTCATTGGTACTGGTACCCAGTAAAAAGGCCAAAAACGAAAAAAATTAAAAAGGGAGTAATATGAATGAAAGGGAATTTTTAAAAAAATTTTATCAAGTTATCATTATAATTTAATACAGGTGTGGAAAATCCAAAACCCCAACATAGGGATAAAGTAAAAAGTGTAAAAGAAATGGACAACCCCTTTAACTATGGAAAGAAGGAGACAAAGCTTTTTCAATGTGTCAATACTAGTATCGTTTTTCCCCAACGAAGACCAACGATTTGGGGGATACAGAAACCTTGCCCATCGTAGCTGTTTAACTATTTTTTGGGCGTAGGTCCCTTTGTTTAAATTCGATCTCACTCTGTTTTAGTGGTTTTTTTTTTTTTTTTTTTTTTTTTTTTTTTTTTCTTTGTTCTACTTGCGAAACGTCCATTTTCGGTTTTTAACTTTCCCACCTGTATTTTTTTTTTTATATTGTCTAGTGCTAATAATATAGAAATATAAATTATGGTTAAAAAAAAACCAATATTTTTAAAAACACCACCAATAAAAAATAGTCTTAAGTAAATAGGGAGTACAATTGTGTCCATTTTTAAATTACCAGAACACACCTAAATATCAGCAACACCCAAATAAATTTATCAAAATTTTTTTTATGACTAGTGGAGGGTTAATGCAGATGCAGACAACTAAAATTTTAAATTTTTACCAAGTTAAAAATTACCACTTTAATTTAATTTTTTTTTAACCCATTTTTAAAAAGAAAAATTATAAATTTACAACTCACTGCCTTTTTGCCCCCTTAATGTAGAATATGGACAAGTTCTATGTAACTATTTTAAAAAAAACCATGTAAAATTTTTTCCCTTTAAAAATATAGAGTTTGTTTAAAGGAAAAAATCACAAAGTACCATTTTTTAATTTAGGACATAACATTGATTTTATAAAAAAATTGGGATAAAGAAAAAAAGAAAAAACGGGTTGGGATTGTTTAGCTCCATTCAGTTTGAAAAAAAAATATTACAGATAAAAAGTACAAAATTTTTGTTTAGAAGATTTCAATAAAAAAATTTTTAAAAAAATGCATTTTTGCAGAAAAAAAAATAAAATTAAACGTCAAAAAAACTATGTTTTTAGTTTAAGTAAAACCAGAATTTGCAAACTTTGTGGAAAAAAAAAAAAGGATTTAAATTTAGCTTTAAAGAATCAATTACAAAAAAAAAATTTTTTTTTTAATAAAGTAATTATCTGGAAGTTTGGTCCCCCCTATTTTTGCCTATAAAAAATCAAAAAATAAAGATATCAGTTTTTTTTTCATTTTGTGCGACGGCGCATTTATGAAAAAGGGTTTTACAATTTAATGAAAAACCCAAAGGGACAACTAAGGTTTAACCAGAACTAGGTAAAAATTTTTGGAAGTTGTTTGTTAGTTCGGGTTTAAAATTTTTTCTAAAAAAAAAAACTTTTTTCTGGTATAGGGAAAAAAAACAACCTTTAATAATAACAAATTATTAGAAAACATCTGGCAACATTGCATATTCAAAAGGAAATTGTAAACAAAACGACATCATATCATTTTTTTGTGGGAATTCTTTCTCACTTTTTTTGTTAGTCAAGATATTACTTTAGTATATTTTATATGGAAAATAAAGAACTTATTTTATTTTGTGATAATGTGGGGTAAAAAAAAAATTTTTTTCAGACCCTATGTGTTTTTTTAAAAGGGGTAACAAATAAGAAAAAAAAAAATATCAAAATATTGCTGTTTAAAAATGGAGCTAATGTTCATTGAAGCCAAAAAACGATCCATATACAGTTTAATAGTTCACTAGAAAAATTTAGTAATCATAAAGGTAGTTGATGCGTTTTTTTACATGACAGAACACTTACAGCAGGCTGGCTATGCAATAGTTTAACTACTTTTTAAAAAAAAATTGTACTTAGTTACTTTTACCTTTAAACTGTTAATAAACATTTTTTACATGATTTCCCTTAACTATATACTTTATTTTAAAGCAGCCAACTTTTGTCAAGTTGTGTAAACCTCAAATTTATAAAATCTTTTAAGTAAAGAAAAACACAAATCAAAACTGGTCAATTATAGAAACATTAACGTAAAAAAGTGTTAAAAAAAAAAGCCTTCCCAGTGGAAAAGAATAAAAAATTTACCTTTAAACCAGAAGAGAATTCCACCATCTCATCAGCTTGGATATTGTTCAACCCATAGACACGGGCAATACCATCACCAATACTTAATACACGACCTGTCTCATCCAAATCTGCTTTTGGGGCTGATCCCAAAATACGTTCTTCAAGAACGGATGAAATTTCTACACCATTGTTGGGAAAGGGAGGCATGAATTCCCTTAAAAACTGCAGCCCGAAAGGGGGCTGGGAAAACTGCCCCTGGGGGCCCCCAAAAATAATTGGTTTTATAATGTATCCTTTTTTTTTTTTAAAAAAAAATTAAAAGGTAAAAATAACAAAATAAAAAGCAAATAGTAATAAAAAATTTAAAAAAAGACAAAAAAAAAAGTCACTTTAAAAAAGGTTTGGGTTTTAAAAACCCCCCTTACATAAATTTATCAAAAAAAATTTAATTTTAAAGTTATTTTTTAGAATTTGCATTTAAACTATAATAAAAGGGATTTTTAAGACCAGACTGGGAATTTTCGCATTTTTAAATTATAATAATCAACAATTTTTATAATTCCGGGGTTACGGATAGTTATGTCACATTTTCCGGGGAAAACCCCATTTCTTTATATTTAAAATAAAAATTTTTAGCTAAATAACCAGTAAAAACCACAAACACAAAATTTTTTATTTTCCTAGTCACATTTTTAGATTTGGGCCACCGAGGCAGCTAAACGTGCTGAAAGAAGAGACATTTTTCCCACTTGTGTCCCAACAAAAAATCGAAGGAGGGGGAGGAAACAACGGTGGAGTACGTTTTTTTCTTTTTACAAAATTTTTCTCCTCCCATCATGTCATACTAAAAGGAAATAAGTTCTTCCATCTAGGAGTGGCTGGGTAACTTTAATTTTTTGCCACTAGGGCTGTGTATACCTCTTCGAGCAAATACCTACTAGAGACAGTCTTGCCGCTTGTTTGTTCGTACAAGTGTACAAAAAAGAAAAAAAGAAGACGTGGGGGGGAGAAAAAAGATAGGGGTATACAACCTTTCTCTTCGTGCTAGATGGTCAGCGGAAATGGTATATGTCCCACCGATCAATCAACATGTGGATGTTCTTATTTTCCTGGCTACGGGGGTTTTTGATGCATGGACTAACCAAAAGCTAACTGGGGGAAAAAGGCTTTACTATAGATCTGTTTGTTATTCAGTAATATTTTCCCGTTTTAACATTTTTTTTCCCCACGTAGTCCTAAAATACACCTCCCATAAGGCGCTTACGTAAAAAAGTGTAAAATAGTGTACACTTTTTCTGAATAGCAAACAGATCTTCTTTTTGCCCATAACAACTTTAGGTAACACAATATCGACTAGAAAAAACATTTGGGCCCAAAGGGTAACAAAACACAATTAGGCTTAATATCCTCATAAAACAAAATCATAAAATTACTATGAAAATTTAACCACAATCAACCAGTTAAACTGTTAACGAAAACCCAAACCCAACCTACGCATGCCCCCCCTAATCCTCGTAAAAGGGGTGGAACTTTAAGTGAATTTTTTGAGCTCTACTCTCAATACCCAAATGAATTTTTAAGTGTGTAACAAGGACATAATAAGATTTGTTTGTTATTCAGAAACATTTTAAATATTTTACACTTTTTAACGTCAGCGCTCTTATGGAAGGTGTATTTTAAGATACATGTAAAAAAGTGTAAATTAGTGTTAAATATTACTAAATACAAACGACCTATAGAGTGAAAAGAGTAATTGGAGTGCGTATACCGAACCTTGCTTCTAAGAGGATTCAAACGCGTCTTCGTTTTTATCTTCCGGTTTCAGTTTGAATGTTTGCATTTAATCGAAACTGTCAAAAGTCGGTTTCACTCGGAATTTTTCGATGCGATTGTCGTTTTAGAGTTTGTGTTATAATCAAAAGAACATATTTCTTTTGTCTCTGTTTTTCTTAAAAGTAAAAGAAAATCAAAAGTGCTCAAAACTCTTTATGTGTTTTTTGTCTGAAATTAAGTTTTTTTTCATGGTTTAAAATAAGTATTAAAATTTTGAGCCCCAAAAAAGGTGTTTGGCGGCTTTTTTCTTCTCTTTTTGTCAATGATAAAACAGCATTTAAGTTATCCGGCTTGAACATAAAGAAAAACCAACTGTTGAATAGCCGGTTTCGTCTAATTTAAAGGGCTTCCATTTCTACCACTTCATTTTTTGCTGTATTGGTTTTTTTAAAATTAAAGGGGTTTTTTTTAAAATAAAACAAGTAAACCCTTTTCTAGTTTTTGCAAAAAAGAACCAAAATTTAAAATGGATGACGTTTGGGGTGACGGAACTACTACAACCCAGCCGGCAATGGTAAAATAATTTTTTAAATAGCTTTATTCTTTATGGCATGTCTAAACTTGTTATATTTTTAAATACTAATAATACAATTTAAAATTGTTTATCTGCTTCGAGTCGCACTTTATTCAAATATTTTATATATCTTATGTAGTTTAGCTAGCCAGAATCAAATGTTAAGCCCCACACAGATGCTGTGTCCCATAACAAAAAATATAATAGACGATCTTTTATAAAAAAAATAATAAAAAACTAAAAAAAATTAAATGACAAGCCTTACAAAAAAAATTTTTTTCCCAAAAAGGGAAAAAAGTATTTATGCACAGTGGGTTTAAAATAATGTGAGTTTACATTGTTGGGTAATCTGTTTAAAAATTTTTAGGAAGATTAGGTAAGTAAATTTGAAAATTAGAAAAAGTAATCTGGAGCCCGATTCTGTAACAAATTTTTTTACATTCCTTTTCTCTATCTCTTTCGAAACAGTGACAAACTTATAAGTTACCTTTAAGGGCAACAAGGACATGTGATCCCTATTGTGACATAACCCCTGCTCTGTAGTCAATTCAGCAAATTTGGGTTTTAAAAAATTTCATTTTTTGCTGCTATTTTTGGGAAAGCCTAATATGTTTACATTTAGCAGTGACTTGTTAGGGAATTGTCGATAATGGTCAGGTTTGGGTTCAAATTTTGCATACTCATCTAGGAGGTTTGCACCACTGTGGTTTAACATTTTTAAATCCTTCTTAACATAAGTTGCATTGGGGCGGTGCCAAATATTATGAGAATAGTCACATTAAAACGCCCCCAGTTAAGGGTTTAAACCCAAGTATCACTGGTGCAAACCGCCGTCAGGGCTTTATTATGACTAACCTACTTTTTCCTTAAAGTACCTGTACAATTTTATCTTCCTAAAATTTAAATAGGGGTTAAAAAAAAGAACTTTATGGAAATTTTTTTAAACCTAGTGCAAAGTATTTCTTAGATCTGATAACAGTTTTTAACCTCTTTTGAGTTTATGTTTTGGACTTCACTGTTTTTTTTTTTAAGGTTCTTGACATTTTGTTAAAATACTCCCAATTTAAGTAAAGACTTCAAAAAATTTAAAAAATTATCCGTTTTAGTCCTCTCTTAAAAATTTCCCTCATCCCTCTTGGGGGAAAAAAGTTTTACACAAAACAGTGGGGCTTGAGATTTATTATTGGGGGGGGCAAAAAATATAATGAAAAAGTTGATGATATTCCTTATTTAAAGTAAAGTCCACTTCTGTCCTTTTTTTAGAAAACAATGTACTTTATTATCAAAGTCAGGTATAGATTGTATAAATTTTTTTTAATTGATAAAACAGCTAGGGCATTAAAAACCCGTTTTGCACATCGTATTTTCAAAAAAGTTTTTATGCATTTAATGTTGAAAAACATCTTTCGCATTCATTTTACATTGGTGTTGTACAAATAATATCTGCGAGTTTGTAAGTTTCTGAAAACACAGTTTTAAGATTATTGTCGGATAAGAACATTAAAAGGGGGAAAACCCCTTAATCCTGCCCTATTCCCTTTTAAATGGCGTTGCAGTTTTAAAATTTCCACTGTCAAGCATGGGATAAGATTTCACTGTTAAATCAAAATGTTCTTGGGGAAAGGCACCTCTGTAACTTTCAAAAAATTTTT
>JAHBCN010017141.1:0-18679 GCA_019359885.1 Listronotus oregonensis | reverse complement strand
TTTGGAATTTTTTTCTAATGTAATTTGAAGTACCATTGATTGCAAAGTATAATCTGTACAAAATTAAAAAGGGGGAAAGATTTGATTGTTGTTTGAATTGAATAGGCTCCGAAACTACTGGATCGATTTAAAAATTTTTTTACCATTAGAATCCTACATTACCCCGATGAAATACTATTGCTACTAATAAAATAATTAACAAAATTACAACTTATTTTTTAAGGGTTCAACAAAATCTGCTTTGTTTAAAAAAGCCAACTTTCAATTGGTTAAGAATTTGTCAGTCCAAGGAAAGAATGGAGCAGTGTCGTTATTTGGCAAAAAAGTGCCTCTACCATGCGAGTTGAACGCTTGTCAGAAGAGTCTTCAAAAGTCTTATATAAATTCATCGAGAAATATGACACAAAATGGTCAACATCAAGAAATAAAACTGCATTTGAAAATAAAACGAGATTTTAAATATTGAGTTGGATTTTTTTTTCGTCAATGAGTGAAGCTTAACCAGCCGAAATGCAGGATACAACTTCATCGAGTAGAGGGAGGCCGGGTTTTAACTATCTCAATCCTCAATTCTGTTAAAATGGTTTACCACTCTCTGTTAAGTGCCTCAATCCAACTTCAATTGAGCCGAAATAAACGTTTTTTAATGAATTTTAAATTTTAACTGCTTAAATTGTTAAAATAATAACGGCCTAATAATAAAAAGTAACATTTTTCATATAGATTTTTTTTTTTTTTAAGGAAAGGGGAATTTTACACATCGCTTATGTAATGCAATAAATAACCCAAGGGAAGGGGGGGGTTTAAAAAATGTTTAAAAACGTGTTATCTTAGTTTTAACATTTTCTTACGATTAAACATTTTTGGGGGGATTCATATCAGCACTACTACTATTTATGGGAACCCCCGATTTTCGCCTGTGGCAGCGCTAAATTTGTGTTCCTTTCAAAATACTGCACGAATTAGACTAAAATGGAAAAAAAATATAATGATCCATACTGGTACTAGTCCTGGCCGGTTAACAATCAATTTATCGTTTATTGTAAAATTTTTTTAGCCCTAAAATACATATGGTATTACATTTCATATTTAAAAGAAATTTAAAAAAGCATGAGAAGTAAGTAAGGGATTTTTTTTTTTAAAAAAAGACATAAATTATTTTAAAAATAAATTTTGGACTATGTTTTGCATTTTTCTTCAAATGTCTTAATGGTAGAAATAATTTTTTTGTTATCAGTAGTAGTCAGTTGGGTGGCTTTCACCCAGTAAATAAATTTGACTTTTCTTTGAAGTATATTAAATAAGAATATAAACATTTTTGGCTGACTTAAGATTCTTATTTTGTGCATTGATCGTTGCATTTTTACAGGCACATTTTTCAAAGCTTTTATGTTAAATAAAATGATTCTTTGTGCTTCCTATAGTAGCATTAGAGTCAAACTTAAACTATAAGGATTCGTAAATAGCGAATAAAATAAAAAAACCGTAACCCCGAACTCGTATTGGTAAAGTCACTTCGATATTGTAATTGTTTCCCCCCACGTTTATAAAGTGTAACATATTTTCATGTCGTCTGAATTCATTATTCCCTAGCCAAATACAAAAATATTTTTTTTTTTTTTTGTGTCAGAAAACGAAGTTTAATATTAGTACTAACCAAAATGGATGCCAAGGTCTGGTGGCCACATGTATGGGGCATAACAATACAGTCATGAATTTCACCCAAGGAAGTTTAAAGGGTATGGAAGCCCAATGCTATGGCCCATTCGATCAAAAAAAATCCAGCCCAGTATGAAAATAACTGTGAGTTGGCCCCGCCGATTCTGCGTAATAACAAAATTCCCCAAAAAATTTAATGTTTTTTACTTACACACTGATAAATCAGTGTGAAGTTAGCCAACACATTATAATTTTATGAGACCATAAGGGTAACATACCCGTTTTTTTTAACTTTAGGTAAGTTTTTTTATATTTAAATTGGGGGCTTTTATAAACGTAACGTTAAACCAAAAATAATAATATATAATTAGAATAATAGAAAATTAAAATTTCATGGAAATTTTAGTGAAAAAAAAAAAAATTCTTTTAGATGATTTCCAAAAAGTTTTTATTTCTGGGGATTTTAAAAAGAAATAAGGTTTACATTTAGGATTTTATTTATTTAATAATTTAGTACACTTTTTTAAAGGATCAAAATTAGATTAGGGGAGACCATGCAAATTTTAATAAACGGTCCTTAATTAAATGAAAAGAAGTAAATTTTTTGGGGGGGTTTTTTGATTACAAATCTAAAAAAAATTGGGAATGTTTCGTTTTCGAGATGTTCATCAAAATAGAAAATCAAACTAACCTTATTTACCCCATTCTTTTTTTTTAAAAAATTTTTTTTTTTACACTAAATTGGCCCCAAAAAATTTTCAAACCCTTTTTTAAAAATTTTTTTTTTGTTTATTTTACCCTTTTTTTCACTTTTTTTTTTTAAGCAAATATGGTTGTCCTTTTTAATTTTTAAATTGCAATTTAATGGAAAAAAGTTTTAAAAAAAATAAAAATACAAGGTTTTAAAAGGTGTTTATAAAATATCGTGTCCCCTTTTTTTGTAAAAATAAAAAATTGTGAAAAAAGAAGGAGAATATAGTAAAAAAGAGGTTAGTTTAATTTTCAACTTTGATGATGAAGATCTGAAACGAAACGTTGCCGAAAAGATATTTTTTCAGATTTGTAATCAGCGCGCCAAAAACTCCTGTATACCAAATTTGATTAAAATAGGAGAGGAGGCAACTTTCGAGACAATACCATTTGTTTAAAAATAAATTAGATTTTTGGTTTCTTAATCTTGCATTATCAACTTTTTAAGCTCGACATACTGTACACACATAATATTTAACGGATACTGTTACAATGGATACTCAGGTACCAAAGGTTACTAAACATTTTTAACCACTGTTATTTTGTCTCATGAATGTTTGTTATTACTGAAAAGTATATGCCTAACAAGCAGTTATAAAAATGTTCACTTTTTAATGTACAACCAGAATCTTAGGATTAGATTAAACTCATTTACACTATCTTGCCCTTCTTTTATCACAAAATTGGTGATGGTGATTGGTGAACTAGTACTATCATACAATGTTTGAAATTTATTTAAAAAAATCGTGTTTTTATTTATTTACAAAGATTTTTGGTAAAAATAGAAAACTTCAAAAAATATCGACCATTTAAATAGAAGGCAGTAAAGTGGCGCCATCTATTCTTTCCATATTAAATCAGATGATATAAAATCTAATATTACACAATAATTTTAAATATTCTATAGTAGTATCCTTTAATAACCAACAATTTTGTGCAAAAAATAAAAAAAAAACAGTGAATGTTGGAATTTGACATTTGATGATGTCAATTTTATAGATAGTAACAAAGAATTATGGAAATCCGGCCCTGACCTACTATTCATTAGCAAATTCCGCGGGCCAACCCCTATTCCCGCGCCTGCACGCCTGGACAATTTTGTTCTACAGTATTGGGCTTCCATACACCTTTAAACTTCCTTGATTTCACCTGGTGGAATCTGAATTCGAATCTGACAAGGTTCAGTGGTTACTGGTTGATCAAACTTTATTACTTTTAAGCACACTAGGCTATGTAAGAAGAACTAATATCCTTGTTCTATTTCTGCAAATCCCTCTTATATTCTTTGATCTTGTTAGATTAAGATGACTTTTTTATAAACCTTATTTTCCAAAACTTCCCAAAGAAAAAAATCTGGAGGTATTAGATCTGGAGATCGTGGTGGCCACCTTATAGATTAATGTGTTAATATTCAACCCAAAAAATTATTTTAAATAAACCAAATTAAGTTAAAATAACCAGTCACATGTTAGTTGAAAACTGATTTGTTTACTTTTTTGGATCAGAGGGAAAAATAACTGTCTGGAGAAAGCCAAATGAAGAGCTGAAAGACAAAAACATCAAAAGCACTGTCAAGCATGGCGGAGGAGGCGTTATGCTATGGGGCTGTATCAAGGAAGTTTAAAGGTGTATGGAAGCCCAATACTGTAGAACAAAATTGTCCAGGCGTGCAGGGCAGCGGGAATAGGGGGGTTGGCCCCGCGGAGTTTGCGCAATGAATAATAGGTCAGAGCCGGACTTCCATAATTCTTTCTTACTATCTATAAAGTTAACATCATCAAATGTCAAATTCAAGCATTCACTGTTTTTTTTTTATTTTTTGCACAAAATTGTTGGTTATTAAACGATACTACCATAAAATATTTAAAATTATTGTGTAATATTGGATTTTATATCATCTGATATAATATGGAAAAAAGCCTTCTATCTAAATCTAAATGGTCGATATTTTTGTGAGTTTTGTATTTTTACCAAAAAACCTTGTAAATAAATAAAAACAAGATTTTTTTTAAAAAAAATTTTAAACATTGTATGATAGTTTTATGTACTTATCACCAATTTTGTGATAAAAGAAGGGCAAGATAGTGTAAAAGTTTAATTTTAATCCTAAGATTCTGGTTGTACATTAAAAAGTGAAAATTTTTATAACTGCTTTTAGGCATATACTTTTTTCTAATAACAAACATTTATGAGACAGAATAACAGTGGTTAAAATGTTTAGTAACCTTGGTACCTAGGTATCCATTGTAACAGTATCCGTTAAATATTTTGTGTCTACGGTATGTCGAGCTTAAAAAGTTGATAATGTAAGTTTAAGAAACCAAAAATCTAATTTATTAAAAAAAAAAAAAAACAGAAAAAGCAAAAAGAACTTTAGCATAAAATTGTACTTTCTTTCGTTCAATTAGAGGGACCTGTATATATTAAAATTTGTTTTGGGCTGCCCAGTATTTAATAATTTTGATCCTTTAAAAGAATGTACTAAATACTAAATTATTAAATGAAATAAAAGTAAACCTAAATGTAAACCTTATTTCTTTTAAATAATCCACAGAAATACACAAACATTGTGGAAATCATCTAAAAGATAGTTAAGATTGCCTTACTTTTCTCACTGCTATTTCCTATGAAATTTTCATTATTTTATTATTCACAATTGATATATTATTTTTTTTCGGTTACCTAATACCTACGTCTCATAACAAGCACCTAATTTAAATATAAGAAATACATACCTAAAGTAAAAATGCCGGGTATGTTACCCTTGGATTTGCAAGACGAAACCATACAACCTCTAATCATTTTGTTACGATATTATAAGTAACAAACAATAAACACAAAATTATAGTCACAATTTAATAAACACTAATCACTAAAATAAGAAGGTTTTTATCAATCCAAAAACTTCTGCAACCACAAAATATAGGTATCACACAAAGCAAAACAATCGGCGCAAAGGGCACAAACCACAACGAAAATGACGAATGATGAGACGACGACGGTTGACGATACAGCGCGAAATAGTTTCATACGCGCCGCACGCGCCCTTGCACCAAAAACCTTAGACAACCTAAGAACATTGCGGCTCTCATAAAAGTATAATGTGTTGCCTAACTACACACTGATTTATCAGTGTGTAAGTAGGGAACACATTAAATTATTTCTTGGAATTTTGTTATTGCGCAGAATCGGCGGAGCCAACTCTGACAGTTATTTTCATACTGGGCTGGACATTTTTTGATTGAATAGGCCATAGCATTGGGCTTCCATACACCTTTAAACTTCCTTGGGCTGTATGTCATCTGCTGGGGTAGGCAGTATCCATTTTATTGAGGGTAACATGAACCAGTATATGTATTTGAATATTTTAAGGCAGCATCTTAGGACTAGTGCAGAAAACTTTGGAATTAATACAACCTTTCGCTTTTACCACGACAATAATCCCAAACACACTTAATACTTAGTTAGTAAATGGTTACTCTAAAATTGCCCACATGTCATCAAATCACCTCCCCAATCGCCTGATTTGAATGTCATCGAAAATCTTTGGACACATTTGAAGAACAGAGTACAAAAAGTCAAATAAGTAAAAAAATAATTTACAAATTAAAAAACGGAAGAATGGAATATGATATTCCAAGAATACACAAATAAATTGGTGGATTCAGTGCCAAAACGTCTTTAAGCAATGAAGGAGGGCCAACAAAATACTAACAGTTGTTTAGATGTCACTAAGTGGTCATACTATAAATATTTTATCGAATTATTTAATTATGCATCATTTTGGCTGTGAGATCAAATAATGCTGACCAAATATTAAAGTATCGTAATTTTCTTGTTTATTAATTTATTGTCAAAATAAAAAAAAAAACGTTTTTAACTAACTTAGCACTTGACTGATGCAGTTGCACTTAAATTACTTTAAATGCAACTGCATCATTTTGGCTGTAAGTCAGTGTATATATTACTTTTGAAAAATTATTTTTTCCTACGAGCGTGCGGAAAAGTCCACTTTTCCGCACGCATTTGAGTGCGCAGTTGTACCTTTTCCGCACGGCGTGCGGAAAAGTGAACTTTTCTGCACGCCGTGCGGAAAAGTAAACTACTCTAAAATCTTACAGGTAAGCAAGATTTATATGCATTTTAGTAATTGTAGGCTATTTCATGCAATATACGAAGCCATTGCAAGTTTTAGTTTATTCTCTTTTTTGTTTGTTACTTCGTAATTTTCAATATTTCAACTAAAACACAAAAAAAAATTTTTTAATTACCCTGTATAATAATAATAAATGATTATGACAAGTCAAGCAACAATATGTAATCTTGGTGATTTTAACACATGTCAGATTTTTTCTTCGTTTCCATATGAACAAGCAATTGCACAAATGAATTTCAATACAAACAAGCATTTTTAATGAAAAGGAATCATAGTATCTTTTTTAATTAAATAAAATCCGACAAAAATAATTATTTAAAATGAGTAGTTCCGATGAGGAGCTACCAGATTCTATCCTGATGCAGCAAATACCGTAAGTTTGAATTTATTACCAGCAAAATCTCGTGAAAAATATGAGAATCAATATAGTCATTTTCGAAAACTGGTGCTCCAGCAAGGGGACAAAAAGTATTAAAGAAGAAGTGGTCTTGGCCTATTTTGCAGATTTGCAAAAACATATAAACCTAATACCTAAGTATCTATGTTAAAATGTGTCCTCAAAGTGAAAAGGAACCTTGATTTAAGTTCATATTTCAAGCTAACATCACTACTTAAACACCAAAACGTGGGATACCGGCCAAAAAATCAAAAACTTTCAGCAAAGAAGAAGTTTCAAGATTCATGAAAGAAGCACTGATAATATTTACCTTCTAATAAAAGTTGCTACAATTTTTGATTAGCTCGGTGCTTGTAGGAGAGATGAACTTACAAAAATAATGATTGATGACATACAGGATAATGAAAATTTGATAGTGGTGAAAATTCCTGACATTAAAAATAACACTTCCAGAATCTTTGTAGTGTCCGATGGAACAAATAACGGACTTTATCTGCAATTGTACCGTAAATATGCAAATTTGCGAAAACCCCATACCCCACACAGACGTTTTTTTGTCCAGTATTAACAAGGAGCTTGCAGTACGCAATGTGGGAATAAATTCAATAGGTAAAATGCCTTCAGAAATTGCTGCATACCTAAAATTAAAAATCCAGAAGAGTACACTGGACATAGTTTTCGTCGATCCTCTGCGACTATGTTAGCGGATTCTGGAGAAGGAATTACCAATGTCAAGCGACTTGGGGGCTGGAAATCAACGGCTGTAGCTGAGAGCTACATTGATGAATCCACAAATCAGAAAAAGGATATGTCGAATAAAATATTGACCAGAACAACTCCTCCTGAGCTGTCAACCTTCATCAAGCCGTACAATAACCGCTTTCATAAGCCACCCGCTAAATGAAATTACAGGTTCTGCAATTAATTTACAATATGCTAATAACTGTTCTTTTGTTGTAAATGTTATCAACAAATAATTTCCATTTATAAATATGTTGTAGTAGTTCTTTCAGATTAAACATAATTTAAAAAATAATCATTGCTTTAATATTGGTATTATCTGACGCTCGTAGGAAAAATTTTGTTCCTAACGCTTGCGCACAGTGATACTTTTCCGCACGCGCACGCTTCGCGTCGTTCGGGCAACGGCAGTCGCGTGCGGAAAAGTATCACTTTGCGCACTTGTTAGGAAAATAACTATATTCGTTAACATCAATTTTTTGTCACTTTGACAATTATCAGGTAAAGTTGAGGTGATATAGGTTAGGCCAGCTAAGCCTAAATTACATAATGAAAATCGTATGTCCGGAATTTTTCGTCCGTAACTGTATCTAAGAGCAGCCAAGGATATTTTGACAATTTTTCGGATTCTCACTTTAGGGATGAAATTTATCAATTAGAAAATACTAAAACAAGTAGTTTTTTAAAGTATAGGGAATTACATTAGATAATAAAATGTTTTTTAACCATAGGTTCGTATTTTTTTCGTCGAACGACAAAATCTATTGAAAAACAAGGTGCGTGCGTAAATAAATAAAAAAAGTACGACAACGCACACCGGGCGTGGTTGGTAAATGACCACAAGCGAAGGCCACGTGCTATTGTGTGTGGTGAAATTACCGCGCGAGATTCCAGAACTGGAAGTTTTAAAACTTAGGGCTGTCTTGCATAAATATGGTTATAATGGAATGAAAATTTTTAGATCGGGATACCGGGATTACAAGTCTCTAAATTGCTCGTTAATTTCTATAAAGCTACCGCTAGTCCATTACTGCCTAACCTCGGGCAAATGATAAACGAGTTTCAGGTAATTTAATGTCTTATATGCCGTAATCGAAATAAAAATTAAGACTACTTTATGTAAAACTTGTTTAACACGTACGCTCTAGAAATTTAATGATGTTATTACACCAACTTTAGGATTTTTATAAGCGGCCTGGAGACGTAGATGATAATTAGTTTGCTTAAGATATCAAGTAAATATATAGTCCCCCGCTTAATGCTACCTTAAGCCGGGTTTACACCAAAGTATTCCACTAAGTTTTCCACAAGTTGCGGCAATTTTTTGCCTTTTCTACAAAATAGAGAAACTTTTTCTGTCTTCCACTTGTGAAGAGACAAATCTTCCACAAAATTTTGGTTTCCCGCAGAGTGTCGGTCACTGACCTCAATATGGACCGGTAAAGGGTATCAGATGCGCGGTTCAAAAGTGAGATTTTATGGGCGAAAAAATGTGTCCGTGCGCCGTGGCTCTAGTCATCTCTTAGGGTCCTAAATCAGGCGCAGAACGGACTAGCAGATCGATTTTATTTACAAATTCTTCGCCGGCCAGTTCCGTACTTCGTCAATTGATGACTTAAACAAAATATATATTACACTGGTTAAAAAAACTATGGTTAATGGTTTTTGGATCCACATTGGTTTGTTTAGATGTTGTTCTATACGAACAAATAACATATTATCCATTGTCATCTCCTTAAATTCCTCTAGTTCTTCTGAATTTTACAGCTATGGAAAGCCAAGGATTTTTGTACTGGTTCACAACTGATGCGTTGTAGTTAATAATAATAAAAAATGGCGAATACGACTGAACATGACTCTTGTGGCTTATGTAAAATTAACTTTTTGTTTCATCAATGTAACACAATCACAATTGAAAAAAAAATCACTATAATTATTTAAGATTAAAAAAATCTGAACAAAATCTAAAAGGTCAGTAAGTATGATTACAACATAAAACATATTTCCTTGGAGCATATACCTATTAGAGGCATTCCTATCGCCTAAAAAACGATCATTTGTGCAAGAAAGAAAGAATAGCGGTATAACCTTTTTCTCCCTCCAACATGCTCATTGGTCGGTGAAAAAAATTTATATACCCCGCTCTGCATGCTGATTTGTCGGTCTCTCCGCGTCGATCTATCGGCACGTTGGTTGGAGCCACGGAGAAAGGTTATACTATGATTATTTTTTCTCTTTCGCACTGCCAAACGGCAAGGCTGCTTCTAGTAAATAAACGCTCGTTTTGTATAAAGACATTAAGATGTTTAGAATATTCTTTTATCGCTATCGAAAACATAAGTAAGCAGGAAAGAGTAAACGTTATTTGTATAAACATTTTTTTACCCTTCTGTTTATAAGTCTGTTCCAATCCGCAAAACCGTTTATTGAATATATGCAAGTCCAGTGAAAAACCCATTTCTAAACAACAGGTGACAGTGTATTACACGATCCCTTTTACTGATCCCCAAGCAAAGCAAAACCCTTTAAATATATAGAAAGCGTTCAAACTTCGTCGTTTTTGAACTGACATAAAACCGTAAAGTCGACAGTCAGGCGTTTAATAAATTCTAACAGTTTTCAAACCATTTTACGGCGGTACAAAAACTGGGTCTGAAATTAACCCTATCTTTTATTAGCCCTATTTTTTCTATTTAAATTTTGCAATATTAATTTTGTTACCTCATCGTTTATATTACTACCTAACATAATTTATAAAAGGAATTTTGAATTTAAAAAATGTAAAAAAAACAAAATTTTGTTTTTCCGCCCCTTTTTTAAAAAAAATTTTCATACCTTTATTTTTTTTAAATTTTAAGCAATTTTGATTTTTTTTTTAAATTTTATATAGGTAAAGAAAGGCTTTAAAAAATTTAAAAAAAGTTTGGGAAAAATGCCTGAATACTTGTTTCATAACATATATTCTTTTATTTTTAGTTTAAAATATTATTTACCTATTAAATAGGAATAAAAAATTAATTGGTAAACAAAACGAAAAAAACAAAGTAGGCCCATGGTTATGAAATTTATTCGGGCATAATTTTGCATTCTAAACAACTTTTTCTTTATAAACTTTTTTAAATCTTGCCTAGAAATACTACTTTCCCTTTTACTCATAAAATTTAAAAAATGCTCGTATCAAGGCATGCTTGATTTTAAAAAATAAAAGTATGCTAAATTTTTTTTTAACGCGGGTGGGAAACGGTCACCTCAACCCCAAAATTTTTGTCATTTTTCTTAAATTCGCTCATCCTGGGACACACTGTATGTATAGAAACGCAAAATAAACGAATTTAGTATCTAAATATATAAAAAATATATTTCATAAATATAAATTAATTAATGACATACAAATTTCTGAGTCAGGCACTGGTCCTGCTTTTTAAATACGCATGCTTAATGACACTATCGTTTGTTTAGTGCGCGAGGTCGTAAACTTGCCATAAATGCGATTAGCCATTATATATCTAAAGTTAGGTTATCTATGGTGTCGGTAAAGATCAAAGAAAGTTGACTACTAAAAGTGAAATATTTGTTGCTGCACGCTTTGCGCAAGCAACTTGTAGAAAACTAGAGAACCTTTCGCGCCAATTCTTTGGCAACAAGTTTTCCAGTAGTTTTTCTAAATTTGAGAAAAGCAACTTTTAGTTTTCTACAAAAAATCTTCGACTTGTTGCTCTAATTTGAGAAGAGCAACTTTTAGTTGACAACTTTTAGTTTTCTGTAAACAATCTCTTGTCAACTTTTAGTTGTCAACTTTGGTGTAAACGCGCCTTTAGTATATTAAGTATTAAGGTCAGTAAACTGGTTGAGGATGTTTTTGGAGATCGAGACGCAGTTGATATCTCCAAACAACCGAAACCATCCCTTTCAAAATCATTCCCAAATAATTTGTTTGAGTTTTAATATTTAAAAAGCGAAAACTCGCCTATATTTAGCACAAATTGCGCATTTTTGTCGGTATGTAATTGACCATTTACTATTTTTATTTCTAAATGATTACAATTAAAATAGTTTAAATAATTGCGGTGAAGAACACAGAATAACAATTTTATTAACCTAGACCTAAATTAGGCTAAATTAAAACCGTTTATAATAGGCAAGTTTCACATTTTTTTACATGATTCTAAAATGTTTTGAATATTACCCAAAAATGCCTCATTTTGCAAAGAAAAAATAATCAAAAACAAAAAAAAATCTGTGGTTTTGGTAATTTTGGGGGCGCTAATTCCAAATCTAAAAGAATTTTTAGTCTAAAAAGTTTCGTTTTCAAAATATCCATTATCAAACTTGAGAATCAAACTAACCCTATTTTCACTTCTTTTTGCACACAATTCTTGATTTTAACACCCAGCTTTTAAAAACTTGTTTTTATATTTATTTTACATCTTTTTTCATTAAATTGCGAAGTTTGACTTTCAAATTTTATCATACTAGAATTTAATCAAACCAATGGCAGTATCTGAAATATTTTCAATTTATTTTCCCCTCAAGCCTATCTGGTCCATTTCAACCATTAAACGTATTGTCAGTTAATTCGAGTCCAAAGCCATCGCAATAAATAATTTTAAATGTTTAACCAGAAGATCGAAAATATATCCGAAAAAAGAGAAAAAATGAACTCTTAATATTTTACTAGGTGTGGAAAATAAAATGAAATAAAATACAATAACTTTTTTAAAAATAATAGAGAATTACATAAAAACATTAATTAATCAAATGTTTAAACCCCTATTAACAGCTAAACAACATCCCAACCCATCATAAAATTTATTTCTAAAGTTGCTACGTTAATATTGCGAAATTTTATTACATTCTAACGAAATAGCGTTTTGTAGCTGGCTTAGATTCTCAAGTTTTACACTTTTATAAATGACCCCACAAAAAATATTCGGTGAAAGATCAGGGACCTTTGGCCAAAGATCCGGTACCGTGGACCAAAATAAATTTCCGTTAAAAAAACATTTTCCAGGCACTCTCAAACCATACGGGCATTATGGGCGGGGCAACCATCCATTTGGTCCAGATCATTTGATCTTCAAGAACAAATTCTTCCAAGGCGGGTCAAATTTGATTTTGAAATAAGTCCAAATAGGTTTCTGCTGTCAGGTTAGAGTCCATAAAAAAGGGTCCAATGATATGGTGTTCGATAATTCCCACGAATACATTTGTTTTTTGGGGATATTGGGTCCAAGTATGAACAAAGCAATGTTCATTTTCTTGGCTACAATACCGGTAATTCTGAACATTTGGTTCATTGTTGAGGGTAAATGTACATTTATCGGTAAACAAATATTTCTTAAAAAATTCCTATCGTTATTTGCTCTTTCCTTCATTGCAAAACAAAATGCCATTCTTCGCTTTTCATCTCCTTCCTACAGCTCTTGATGTTTTTCGTATTTATACGAATAATATTTGTGTTTTTTCAAAGTGCGCAATACCGTTGTATGATGTTTATTTACTTCTTGCCCAAGAACCCTTGTACTAACCATTTTTTCTCTTTCTTCGGCTCTATTTTCAATATCCTGAGTTAAAAATTTACAATTATTTATTACGGTACCTTTGGACTCGAACTGACCGACAATACGTTTAATAGTTGAAATTGACGGAATGGGCTTGGTGGAGAAATAAACTGAAAACATTTCAGATACTAATCTAAAACTGTTTCCCGCATAATGCCACTTAATTGATTGATTGAATAATTCATTTTTTTTTCAAATACCTACTGTCACTGATTTATTGACACTTTTGCTCATGTCAGGGACAATATTCCTTTAACGGTGTCTGAACCAAAAAAAATTGGTAATTTTGCAATTACATTTAAGATTCGCTTATTAAAATTTTTTGAAACTTGGCACGAGGGCTTGTCAGCTTGTTCTTTTCAAAAAGTTATCATATATTTTTTCTGTAAAATGTACAGGAAGCCAATAATTAATCCCCGTAAAATTTACATGGGATTTCTCATGTAAATTTTAACCACCCGATATACCTTATATTCTACAAAAAAAAATAGTCCTCAATTTGACTGTGGGAAACTGGCCCATTGCGGTTTTTTGTCGGTATGTTATTGGCCATTTTCTATTTTTATTTCCAAATAATCACAATTAAAATAGTTTAAATGATTACCGTAAAACATAAAGCATCAATTTATTAACCTAGACCCAAATTAGTCCAAATTACAACCGTTGATAATTTTTTATACAAAGGCTTTCCCTCAACCCAGCGCCGTGAGGGAAAAAAGGTAAAAACAAACCAAATTTATGGTTTTTAAAATTGGAAGACCAAAAAACCGAAAAGGAAAACAAAAAAGTTTTCTTTTTTTTTTCCTGTGTATAAGGTGTAGTTTTGCCGACGATTGATTGCAATGGTGATGCCGCAACAAAAATCGTTTCTTTTGTTTTTGTTTTTTGTCTGTAAGGTTTATGGGATTTAAAACATGTCTTGTCGGAAGAAGGTTTCATTTTTCTATTGTGTATTTTCATTTATCTTTTTTAACCGTAATTTTATGGTATAAGAACTGAATTAGAGACGACCTTACCCATTTTCCAACCGGAGAAATAATATATTGTACAGGGTGTCCCAAATTGACCTCATTATTGAGTTTCTTGAAACTGGAAAAGATACGAGGTCGGTTAATGATGGCAAAGTTGCGCAATTTGATGCTAATCAAAATGCCACGTTAAAATTTAAAATTTTTGGAAAAAATCAATATTCGGATTTCATTAAATTTTTTTTTGACTCTATTTGAATAGATTTAAACAGAATAAATTTTACATTTTCATGGCTACTTTTTCTGTTCTACAAGACATGTTAATAGATTTACCAAAAAAAGTTTTCGGCATTGAGCTCCATCATCAACTTGTTTTCCTACCTAAAATGTATTATCCGTATTTTCTAACACATAATTTCTTTTGGAAATTGCCATTAATAGGGAAATTTTTTTGAAAGGGGTGCAAAATATTGATTGTGGGATCTGAAGCTCTAAAAAACCAAAAAAAAAAAATCCAGGACTGTTTTAAAAACAAAGTTAATGATGGCAGCTCAAAAAAAAACGTCGGTGTGTAAATTTATTAATACTGTACTATCTTATAGAACAGAACAGGGAGCAAGTATTGAAAATCTTTAAACATCAAAGGGGGCATTTAATTTTCATCAAATTAAGCAACTTTGGGCCCCCAATGAACCGACCTTATATCTCTTCAGGTTTTCAATCCCAATGATTAAACCCCGAATTGGAAACCCTTAAGAGTTTTTTTTAAAAATAATTGTTATATAATTTGCCGTTTTGAATACGTATATTTTTAAATGGGGCACCCTGTATTTTATAATTTAAAAAAATACATATAAATATTTAAAACAACATTTGTTGTCAAGCTAAAGCATTAGAAAAGCGTTTAAATATAACGTAACGAATTTGGAAAAGAGGGGGTGCTTGTAAAACGTTAGGGTGCGTTACAAAGGGGGGGAGGGGGGTTTTGAACTAATGTTTTCGAAACATGTTTTTTTAGCCCTTCAGAAGGGTCGCATAGAAAAATCTCTCAATTTTTAAAACTTTTTTTTTAATTTAAATTTTTTTTACGACTTTCCGGACTTGGTAGTTACGTAACGTTTTACTATGGGGGAGGGAAGGTACAGAAAATTTTACGGCGCGTTACATGGGGGAGAGGGGGGTAAAAAAAATCTTCCAGTTTTAATAAATATTTTACCATACAAAGAGTAGAGAAAATAACTAGCACAAGAAATTAAGGTAGGTCACTCGTAAAACGGCGTTAGGGTTAAAAATTTCTTTTATCTAATCGAAAAAAAAACGTTTTTTTCGTTTCATTTATTTGGGAATATCTCGAAAACGGTTTTTACAGTATTAAAAATACAAAGTATTAGAAAATTAAAAAAAACCCTTTAATTTTTAGTTTTGTTAAAAAATATTAATTTTTAAAGTTTACTAGGTCTGTTTGGGAATTAAGAAATAGGTACACTATTTTTTCTTTTTCACGTAATGGGCTTATAAAAGGGGTATTTTAGGAAAAAGGAGTAAAACATAACTGAATAACAAAAGGGGCCTCATGATAACTACAAAAAAAAAAATTTTTTAAAAGTTGTTTTACCCTAAGCATAATTTTAAATTAATTTTTGTCTTTTGAAAAGTGCGTTTAAAAAAAACGAAAAAAAATTTTTATGAGAAAAAAAAAACATCTAGATGAAAAAGCACGAAACCAGAAAAAAACCAGCTCTGATCCAAATTTGAACCCCGGGGGGTTAACCCAAATTTAAAAAAATTTAGGGCACAAAACTGATTTTTTCCAAAATATAGGTAAAAGGGCCCTTTTTTTTCCCCCAAAATTAAACATAAAAAAATTTTAAAATTCCCTTTTTTAAAATTTTTTTAAAGTTTAAATTTTTTGGGAAAAATTTTTTTTAATTTTTTTTTTTAAAAAAATTTTTAATTTTTTTTTATTTTTTACAAAAAAAAACCCAAAAATAAATGAAAAGTGAAAAAAAAAATCTTTTTTTTAAAAGGAAAAAATTTTAAAAAATTTTTTTTTTCCCAAAAGGGGGCCCCTTTTTAAAAATTTTGGGTTTCGTTTTGGGGTTTTTTTTAAAAAAATTTTTTTCCTTTTAAAAAAAAAAATTTAAAAAAAATTTTTTTAAAACCCTCCCATTTTATTTTTTTTGGGTTTTTCCCCGGGTTTTTATAAAATTTTTTTTTTTTAAAAACAAAAGATTAAAAAAACCTTTTAAAAAAAAAAACAAAATTTTTTCCCCGGTTTTTCCCCCTTCCTTTTTTTTTACCAATTATTGAAAAACAAAAAAAAAATTTTGGAAATTTAATTTACAAAAAAAAAGGGCAAAAACTTTAAAAAATTTTAAAAAACCCAAAAATTTTTTTTTTAAAAAAAAATTTTTTAAATTCACCTTTTTATGGGGGTTTTAAAATTTTTCAATTTTTTTTTGGAAAAAGGGGGAAAAATTTTTTGGGGGCTTTTTAAAAGGGGCGGGGTTTTTAATTTTAAACCCCTTTAAAAAATTTTTGGAAATTTTTAAAAAAAATTTGGGTTTTTCCCAAAAATTTAAAATTATTTAAAAATTAAAAAATTTTGGGGGTTTTTAAATTTTTCCCCCTTTTTTTTTTTAAAAACTTTTAAAATTAAAAAAATTTTTTAAAAAAAGGGAAAAAACCCCTTAAATTTTTTAACCTTTTTGAAAAAGGGGCCCCCCTTTTTTTAAAAAAAATTTTAAATAAAAAATTTTTTAAATTTTAGATTTTTTAAAAAAATTTAAAAAGTTAAAAAAAAATTAAAAAAACGGGGGTTTTTTTTTTTATCAAATTTTTTCCCAATTTTTTAATAAAAAAATTCCCCCCAAAATTTTTTTTTAGAAAGAAAACAAAAAGGGAAATTTTTAAAATTTTTTTCAGAAAACCCAAGGGGGTTTTTAAATTTAACCAAATTTTTTTTGGGGGAAAAGGACTTTTTTTAAATTCCCCTTAAATTTTCCTTTTTTAAAATTTTTAAAAACCCAATTTTCTTTAACCTTAAAACCCCCAAATTTTTTGTTTTTCTTTTTTTTTATTTTTTTTTTTTAAAATTTGGGGGTTTTTTTTTAAAAAAAATTTTAAAAAAAAAAAAACCCTTTTTTTGAAAAAAAATGTTTTCCCCCTTTTTAAAATTTTTAAATTTTTTAAACCCAAAAAAAATTTTTTAAATTTTTTAAAATTTTTTAAAAAAAATTTTTGTTTTTAAAAAAAAAAAACAAAAAAATTAAAAAAATTAAAAAAAATTTTTAAATTTTTTTTAGAGAAGCTACGGAAAAACCATTTCTTTTTAAGAGTGCATTTACGCTACACCTTAGGGTTTTTGGGGGAAAAGGGCGGGGAGACGGTGGGGGGGGACTAAAAAATCCCACACCACAATTTTGGGGGAGCCGCATTAAAAATATTATATTTTATTTAGGTTCTTCCAAAAATTTTTTGTATCGATGCGATGTTGTTTCCGGTTGCAAGCCTACAAGATAACCAAAATTTTTCCCCGGTTTTTTTTAAAAGGGAAGGGAAAAAAAACTATGCCCTGCTGTAACGGAAAATTTTTTTTAAAATGAGTCGAGTTAAGAAAAAATAGTATCTAAACATAAACCAAAATTTTGGGGGGGCTTTTTCAAGGAAATATTAAAAACTAAATCCAAAAATTTTAAAAAAATTTCGCAGAAGCCAGATTTTAAATTTGGGGTTTTTTTTTTAGTTTTTTTTAAAATTATCAATAACTTATACCGTTTTTAAGAAAAAAAATTTTGCCCCCCAACTCCAAATTGGGGGCCCAAATTTTTGCGGCGCGAATGACTCTTAATTTACGCATCATAATGTCATCAAATAAAAAAATTAATATTGGGGTCGATCTTCTAATATCGATATTTTCTTTAAAAAAATTTACATAATGATATGGGAAATTTTAGTTATTATTTATCGATTCTTCACTTGATTACTTTCGATTTACAGTTTCAAAAAATGAAATTACTTCCTGTACTCGCCTACATGGATTAGCTATTGAAAAAATTATAAAATTTTCGGGAGGATGCTTTTTGTAACGACAGTAACAGTAGGTAAATACAATCACCTCTACAAAAAAAATCGGATATATATATATATATATATATATATATATATATATATATATATATATATATATATATATATATATATATAAGGTGCCCAGATTCAAGGTGCATGGGAATCTCGGGAAAACCAAAAAAGATACAAAGTCGGTTAAATTATGGCAAAGTTGTGTATTTGCGTAACTAACTATGACCATTTTTTGAAAAATTTTTTTCCGGACCAAAATATTTTGGAAAAAAGGCGATTTCGTTTTAATTTTTTTTTGACGTTATTTAAAAGATAGAGAAAAACAAAAGACACTTTCTTGTAACCACTTTTAAGCTCTACAAAA
>JAHBCN010017140.1:0-18749 GCA_019359885.1 Listronotus oregonensis | reverse complement strand
TAGTTTGTAATGTTTATTAATTAAAACAACCCCAACAGTAGCCATGGAATGCCCCAACCTTACCAAACCTCATAGTGATGGGAGAGGCAAGAATGAGCTACTTCCGACTGAACAAACCAACTGGGGTCTACACTAGTTTGCGACACAACAACATAAAAAGTCAGGTTGGCGGCAACATCCTAGATGAGAGAACAGACCAGATGATTCCCCAATACTCATTCAACAAAAACTTCGAGATAAAAATTCCAGATCGAAGAGAGAGGCAGCAACCCGATCTCCCCGGCACGGTTGGAGACATCATCTGGTATACGGATGGTTCCAAAACTGAGCAGGGATCTGGAGCGGACATGTACAGTGAAATGAGGAATTCACAATTTTTCATTCCATTAGGAATACACAGTACTGTATTTCAAACAGCAATATATGCTTTACTGCACTGTGCAAAAGAAAATAACAGACAGCCAGGCGTCACTAGGGGCACTAGTAAACCCCAAGGTGACGTCCAAGCTGACATGGGAATGCCAAAAAGAACTGGGTAACTCTCCTGTGGGTACCAGGACATTCGGGAATAGAAGGCAACGAAAAAGCGGATGAGCTAGCAAGACATGGATCATCCACACCATACTTTGGACCAGAACCTGCCCTTGGAGTGACCAAAACCACAGCACGAGGGCAAACCAGGGAATGGATCCAAAACAAACACAAGGAATACTGGGAGAACCTCGGTAGAATAAGACATGGAAAGGGCTTCATAAGGGCCCATCCAAAAGAACGAAGTAAGAACTACTCAGACAAAGTAGGAAAATACTTCGCATAACAGTAGGGTTGCTAACAGGGCACGATAACCTAAGAGGGCACCTTCACAAGATAGGCTCATAAAAGGGGCCCCAAGAAATGTGCGACGAGGGGGAAGAAACAGCCTACCACATACTGTGTGAATGTAAAGCGTTAAATCACAAAAGGCAGGCATTATTTGGGCAACCGAAAATGAGCCCACAGGAATATATCAACCAACCAGTCTCGGGGTTATACAGACTTGTAGAAGGAACAAGACTAATGGGAGGATTGGTATAAAAGACAATGGGAGATTAGGCACAAAAAGTCCAAGAGGCTGCGCTGCTTCCGGTAGTGAAAGACGGCTCCCAGGAAGAAGAAGAAGAAGAAGAATTATAATTTGAATACAGTTAATATTTACAATTTTTGCGGTTCTTGAGAGTGGTTTTTAAAATGGAAAAAGTTACAGCTGAATCAAGACGCCAAAAATATTTTTATAACAATAACTTCAAAACATTTGTATAAATTAGAAAAGCACTTGCTTTTCTAATTTATACAAACAATAAACGGAGCTTTTTTATTGGTAGGTATTTTAAACTTCTGGCAGAACTTAGCCGCATTTTCTATATGGACAAAATACTCAAAAACTAAAAGTACTCTAAAGATTTAGAAATATGATGATTATTGTAATCCTAAAAAGCAAGTTAAAAATGCCTAAGCCAAAGAAACCCATTGCTATTGATAAAAAAATATAGTTTTTTAAAATTCTGTCTTATTATTTTTTAAAACATTAAACTTTGAAAATCTTTGTTTTCTCGAGTTTTATATTTGTGAAAAATGGGTGTAATGGTTTCCAATATAAAAGGGAACTTAATCTTTAAACTTTTTTCGTTCTAAAATAATCTGGATTTTAAAAAGTAAATGATTAAAATATTTTTTTACCTTTAGAAAATCTTCTGTTAGTTGTTCTTTCTTCGTTAAATCCAATCTTACTATTTCAACAGGCAATTCCAGAACCTTTGCTGTCATTAGGACAGCCCTGGATGGTGGACTAGAGTCAACATAATACAGTTTTATGACCATTTTTTTTAAATTATTTTTTAATATTTAATAAAAGTTATCGGTAATAAATTTAAGGCTTTCTAGGTGCTTGTAATTATAAAAAATACAGTATATTAAAATAAGGAAGCGGCTTTTTATACCACAAGCGAATACAAGTGATTTATTCTTTAATTAAAATTTCATGTTTTTAGTTGGTTTTATTCTTATGTAAAGTGTCTGATAAGAAGTTAACCATCTCGAGAAGCAAAAATAATTTTACACTTAGAAATATATCTAATAAGTAGTTTGTATCGATTCTATCCTAAAACCGAGGTTGATTAACCACACCATATGATTTCAGATAGGGTACAGGGTATAATATCACTATTTTTATAATGTATATTATTACGAAGAAAAGTGTCAGTTGTTTAAATTTGTATTGTATTGTATAATACATTTTCACCTTCAAAAGAGTGAATTTTAAAATTAACTAGTATACCATTTTGTGGAAAGACAAACATCCATTCCACAAAATGGTGTGGTTTAATTTAAAAATTCACCCTTTTGAAGGTGAAAATGTGAGATTATTCACAGTGATTTTACTTTTAATTTTATTTAATAATGTGATAGTTTGTTAATGTCCTGTTTACATATTATGTATGCTCAAATTGCTACGACTTCTGCTTGACGAATAGCACTGATGATGGTTTTACCGAAAGCGCTCTGTTAGGATTTTGGTTTAAATAAAAAAATTTGCACGAAATACAAAGTTTTTTTATTTCCTATATTTTTACGCCACAATCAAGTTTTATTTATTATACCTTTTTATTTGCAGTGCACTTATATTATTTTGTTATTTAAACTTTATTAATTAACATGTCCTTATTGTAGCATGTTTTTATGCTTAAAAATAACCCAAAACAAAAATAGCCCAATCAAATAGTACATTGTAGCAAGCATAAAATAGGCTATTTAGTTTTATTGTTTTGATTGGTCTATTAGGGTGCTAATAAAAGTAATTTGGGGTTTCCCACCAAAATTTTTGATGGGAGAAATTTTGGCAGCCCAAAAAGCACGAATTTTTTGGACTTTTTTCCGTTTTTTTGATATATTCGGACACTTATATTCTCATCGATTGTGTTATAAAATTAATACAAAAAAAAAATTAAAAAACATTATATTTATCATTGTATAATTGGTTATATATGCCCAGTACAGTTAATAAAGTACTAGTTCACGGGGGTGATATAATCGATTTTTTTGATTTACTAGTTGGTCAGCTTTCGGAGGATGCTTTGCAAGCAAGACATAAAGAAGTCGAAAAATTTTATTAAATACTGCCCGTAAGTGCTCTAGAATATCTGCGAATACTGATATAATTAGAACGCTTTTGTTAACATCCAATGCCCATTTAGCAAGCCTCAGAAAATTTAAATCAAAGGAAAGATCTAAAAAATTTGATTTTCAGTTAGAAAAGTATGTGTTTATTAAAAATTCCGTAGATTCCTCTATTTCTTTAGATTTTTTCTAACTTAAATTTAATTAAAAAATCAAGTAGTTCTAATTCAGAATAATAGGCCTAAAATTTTAAAAAATTATTCATTTTGATTATTTATTTTGTTTTGCAAGCTATTACTTGTTTTAAAAATTGGTTTTTATGTTAAGTAGTTCTATGTTGAAATTTATTTACTTATATTAATATGTTTTATTTTTCAATTTTAAAAAATTAAGTAAGCTCTGTTGTATTTCGGCCACACTGTATACATTAAATTATCATGCTAAAAACCCCAACCAAAATAAAAAATCGACGGATCCAAGCTTTTTCAAGAAAAAAAAACACCCGAATTTTGAATGAATTTATATATTATTTTAGGGACCCACTGTATACCCCAGTTGTGGCACCAAAACCTTAAAAACCTCTTAGAAAGCATACCTATGGGCTGTAGATAACCCTTTTTTTGTTTTTAAATTGCATTTGGTGTAATCAGAGTTATGATTTTTGTCCCGTCATACCATAAGATCGTAGCACTGTGCGTCACCCCTCCCTCCTACCTACGCCCCTCCCTTCTTTACTCCTTCGCTCTAAAGACCAAAGCTAGGGCTTTTTTAAGTGAACCATTTTTAACCATAATCAATTTTATGTTTCTTATAATACTTTGGACGAGTTATAAAGGAATATGAAGGAGTTAATAGGAGTATTTGGCAATTTTTTGCAATGTTGCCAAAAATAGACAATTTTTGGCGGGCTGTAGCTCGCTTGCTGTTAGAGTTAGACGAAACCTTTAGTAAGTCAAAATTGTATAAAATTTAATGCTCTTTAAAAAAGTAGATATAAAAAAATCGATAGGACTGATATATCAAAAAAATCGTGGTTTTTGGACTGATCTCCCATCAAAAATTTTGGTGGGAAACCACAGATTACTGTTATTAGCATCCTAATAGACCAATTAAAACAATAAAACTAAATAGCCTATTTCATGCTTACTTGGCCCTATTTTAAATGACAATTTGATTGGGCTAAAAGAGTATTTAAGTTTCGGGAATTTTATGATTAGTCGCAGGACCAGATTTGTAGTTTCGGGTCTTTAAAGCCCATTGTGGTTGTTAAAAATTTTATTATTATTATAAAATATTATATTCATAGATATTTTTTACTTGAATAAACGTTTTGATATTTGCCAAATAAACTGGTCATAGAAGTTTGAAATTAATGGAGTTTTTTTGTTATTAAGAAAAAAAATCTGATAATCAATTAAGCATGTTGGATAAACTAAAATACAATTTGACACCTGTCGGAACGCTATCATGGCGGCAAATTTAAAAATTGTGATACGAAATGTCAAAAAACAAGTTTAGGAGTTAAAATATAAAAAAAGTTAAAGAACAAAAGTATTTAAAATTTAGTTTTAAGCTAAGACAAAAGTATTTAGCATTTAGTGTTAAGCTTATTTTCTAAATTTAAACGAAAAATAAAATCATTAAAACAGAACAAAAATAAAAATTACTGTTCTGATTCCTTTATGTGTTTATAGAAATTATTGACTAATTTTATTTATTATATTTTTATTGAGGTTTCATGCCATACTTGTTTCAATGCTATGTATCTAAAAGTAAATACTTGATACGGGTACTTTAAATATAATGATAAATTAACAAAGTAAGATCTATTAAATTCTAAACACATTTGTTTAATATTTTATTAACATTAATTCTTATTTAAATAAAAACCTAGCAATCACATCTTGGGTAGCCAAAAAAGTTTAAAATAAGAGGAAACTTTTAGTTCTCAATTTTAATCAAACTTATATTTTTAAAAGTGCCGATATTTGCTTTTAGACACAAAGTGTTTATGTAAGTAAGGCACTCTTCTTTCCACTACAGACATCTATCTCTTCTCTCTGTTGTTTGCAAAATAAAAAAATTATTAGTTCCCAAATCTTAAAGTATCTGAAAAAACACAAGATCTCACATGATAGACAGTATGGATTCCGACACAGTCCACAGCTGATCTTCTTTCCTTTGTCTTACACAACTGGAGCAAGCCCCTTGAGTTTCTTGGTGAATCCCAGATCGTTGCTCTTGACATATCCAAAGCTTTAGATCAGGTCTGGCATGATGGGCTTCTTAACAAACTCCCTTCTTACGGTCTTTCACCTAAGCTTTGCGCTTTTAATCGATGTATATTAGTTGCTGTAGATGGTCATTGTTCCAGCTTCTACCAAATTAATGCTTGGGTGCCCCAGAACTCAGTACTGGCATCCCCTCTGTTTCTTCTACACATTAACGGTTTTTTCTGTTCCACAATCAATCCCATTCATAGTTTTGCTGACGATAGTACCCTCCACTCAAACATTCAATTCCTCAAGCCAGTCAATAAGCCTGATTTGGAAACCAAGCGTAGGTCAATGCGGATATCTCTCTCACAAGACCTTAAATTTATGTGCCAAAAATCTTGTTCAGTTGTCTCGAAAACACAGTCACGTTCGCTGTCGCGAAAAAAGTCTGCCAATGCTCATCCGTTACATATGAGCAGCCAAGATTAGCAGAACAAAGAGTCGTTTAATCTTGTCGGCGTTACTTTTGAAAATGACCTCAACTAACACAAACACATTACATCCATAGCCCCGGCAGCTTTAAAAAAGCTTGGATTCCTCTTTCGAAAGAAAGTATTTCTCTTCTTCCAATCTGTATACTCTGTATGTATCCCAAATCAGACCCTCTTTAGAATATTGTTCTCATGTCTGGGGAATGGTGTCTCCTAATATACTTAGCATTCTAGACTCCATTCAAAGAAGAGCCGTTCATCTTATTAATGATCCCACGCTTACAGAAAGGCTTCCTGCTCTTGCCCACCGTCGAGCTGTTGGGGATCTGTCGCTCTTCTATAGGTATTTTCACGGCTTCTGCTCAGAGGAGTTGGCCAATGTAATTTCTCCTCTCACTTTTCAACAGAGCAACACGTAGTGCAACTTCTATGCATCATTTTACAGTTCAACTAGAGAGGCCCGCTTTCTTCGTTCCTTCATTCCTAGAGTGTCCAGACTATGGAACCTGCTACCCGCAAAAGTGTTCCCTTCTTCTCCCAGTCTCACCACACTTAAGATACCCACGGTACGTTAGTACTTAGGCATCAGCCTTTGTGGACTGTCCAAAGATAAAAAAAATGACGTCTACAATAATATTTAATTTTTTTGTATATCATGAAAAATAAATTACTTTATTTGCTTTTTTTTATCATGACGAAAACAAAAAAAAAACCTTGGATTGTTTAGATTTGGTAAATAGCTACTAACCTATATTCTAAATAGTTGTGTCTAATAACTTTTTTCTATATTTTATGTCTAACCTTATTTTGTGATATTTTAACACATTTTTTAAATTAACCGCTATAATGACAGTCACATGCCTTATGTCAAAAATTTTTAGATAATTTAATATGCACATCTGCTTACCGATTTCTTTTTAATATTTAAATGACAAAAAAATATATTTGTTTCAAACATTTTTGACCACTTAAAATAATTGTGTTATGCAATAAAAAACAAACATGAAAAATTATATATTTTTATATATTGAATTTAAGAACAAAACAATGGTACAGAAAAATAAATGAAAGAAATTATTAATAAGAAAACTACTGTTTCATTTTCATATCGATCAGTTCTTTCATTTGTGCAAATCCATCTTTATAAATATCAAACCAGGATTCTTTTCTCATTCTGTTAAAATAATCCTTAATATGAGGAAACTCCTTTTCATATTCTGGCAAAAAGTAACCCCAAGTTGAAACACTTGTGCAGATGCTAAAGTCTGCTATGGACAAAGTGTCACCTACAATATACTTTGTGTTCTGTAATTCGAGTAGCTTATCCAGAATCTGGAAGGCTTCCTTAAGGTAATCAAGAGTTTTTTGTTCCGGTTTTACTCCATGTACTAACAAAGGTTTCTGTGGAAGAAAAAATTAAGTTAGAGTTGGACTAAACTGTAATTATAAAATTACATTAATTGTAAATAGCACAAGCCAAAAAATTTAAATTTTTGTACGGTAACATTGATGAAAATGATAAGCTAACTACTGTAACACGTACAGTTTTTTTGTTATAAGGAGAAAAAAGAGGAGACGACATATTTTTACTATCTCATATATTTATTTAATACAAACATGTAAAACATGTGGCATCTATGCAAAAACGTTACTGAGGATTGGTTATTATGTGAATAAAAAATATATTGCACGAGATATAATACAGCGACAAAAACGTTCACTTTTTCATTTTGTGTCCTGTAGCATCATCCCTTTTTAAAAACCAACAGTAGTCGCTCAACATAGATGGGTTTCAGCGTCTCTGGTATCTTGTTTCCATCGTCCTGATGTCCGGGTAAAACCTCTCTCCTTGTTTGTCGCTTACTGCACCCAAATTTTCCGGGAAAAAAACTCAAATGAAGTGCAAAAAATGTATTTTTATAGACATGCGAGACCCTAGTAATTCATAAGTTTTTCAACAGTTCATCTATGAGGCTTTTATAGTTTTCATCTTTCTTGTTATCCAGAAATCCTTTTACTACACGTACAAATCACGCCCAAGCTGCCAATTCCTTTTCATTTAATTGTTCTTGAAAACGGAGATCATCTAGGAGCTTTCTTATCTGAGGTCTAATAAATATGCCTTCTTTTAATTTTGCAATTTTGTAACACTTAATTGAGGAAATATTTCTCTTAGGTACTGGAAACCACTACCTTCTTTGTCCATGGCTTTGGCAAAGTTTTTCATCTAGGAGCTTCCTTATCTGAGGTCTAATAAATATGCCTTCTTTTAATTTTGCAATTTTGAAACACTTAGTTGAGGAAATATTTCTCTTAGGTACTGGAAACTACTACCTTCTTTGTCCATGGCTTTGACAAAGTTTTTCATTAGTCGAAGCTTAATATGGAGAGGGGTAGCAGCACCTTTTTTGGGTTAACAAGGGGGGCATATTTAATGTCTAAAGTACCAGATTCAAAAGAAGCGCTATGAGGCCAATCCTTTTTACTGTAGTGTTCTTTTGTTGCCCTACTGTCCCACAGACACAAAAAACAGCAATACTTTGTAAAACCTCCTTGAAGTCCTAGCAAGATACCTATGACCTTTAAATCCCCGCAGATATCCCACTGATACTGTTCATATTTAACACGATTTAATATGGTTGCTAAGTTGTCATAGGTTTCTTTCACTAAATTGGCTAAAGGAATAGATGGTTTTTTGTTTCCATTATGAAGCAGGACTTCTTTTAGGCTGTATTTTGACGATTTTGTGAATAAACGCCACTCTCTAGGATCATGCTCCATATTAAGCTCATTTTTTATAACTGTTGAAGTCTGAAACCAAGAAGTTCCCATTTTTGTTTTGACCATCCTAGGTCACGTACCAAGTCATTTAATTTATTTTGAGTTATTAAGTAAAGTTCCCTGGTAGTTGGTAAAAAAGTTGTGTCACAACAGGTGTTCTCAGGAAGTTGTGGATCAGATTCTGGTGAAGAATTAGAATCACTGAGAAACATGATGTCCAGGTTTAAAGCCGCTATCGGTACCGGTAGTTTCTGGCAATGAGGAACTGGCCTTAGCGCAGAATTTGAATACTTTATTTTGTCTCTATGCTTTTTTGAAATCCCTCTATTTTAGTGATACAAAAGTAGCAATCAGTAGGCTCTCTCACACCATAGGAACAGCAAACGGCAAGAATTTTTCTTGCGATAAATCCCTAATTTGGCACTTAAAATATTAAAAATAGGCTTTTTTAACTTCCTCAGATATAGGTCTAGCTTGGGGCTTTATAATAAATCGTCCATATATATAACAAAACTTATCGGCTGGATTTTTGCAACATCGACGACTCGGACTTGCCATTTTATATGAAACTTGACTAGAACACTTGACTTTACTGTAAACGAGACAGAAACCAACTCTTATAGGTCCGTACAATACTGTGAAAATAACCCCTCTGCGGTTTTGTTTTACTTTCCCGTCCTAAGGCAGGTAAAAATGATTTTAAAGATCGCATTATATAAAAGAAGCAGATACTTGAAAATGGGACGTGATAGGCCATTTCTGGGAAAAAGTGTCTTAATAAATTCCTAAATAAAACGTAAAATAAGCATTCTCACCGATGTTACAAAAACTATGTCGACTTGTGTTGTTATCCCACCAACAACAATTATGTCAAACAAGTCTCACTTAAAAATCTTGCCCTTTTAAAATACTAAAATCTAACATTAAATCAAGTTTTGTCCAAAATTGTGTTTCATTCTTTTTTGACTTGGCAAGTTTTTTCTAATTCGTCTGTATTAACGTCTTTTTTCATGAACACAGGCATTCTTTTTACATAATACAGACAGTCTGTAAAAAACTTTTTAAGTCAATAAACTGTGGAACAAAATTGTAAACAAAACTTGGTCTAATATTAAATCAGAGTTATTTAGGAAGCCAAGATTTTTAGATAGAAACTTGTACCTCATTTTACATAAGTATTTTTAGTGAGATCACCTCCCTTTACTTCGAGTTCAATAAATGAAAAAAATCGGGTGGCGAGGGGAAATCATATCTGTTGTTTTTTTCAGTAGACCTGTCGGTAGAACCTAGCCATTAGACTGATACTCCATGAAACAAACCATTTTGCCTAGCAATTTTTTCAAAATGCATGGAATGACTTGAAATTTTGACAGTAGGTAGAAAATAGTCCAAGGATCGAAATCTATATCATGCCGAAGGGCACCTTTACCTTGGGGGGGGAGAGTTGCCAAACCAACTTGGGGGTGGATTTTTTTATATATTTTGGCTACAGAAATCGATAAAAAAATATCTTTAAGCAAAAAATGTTCTATGCATTTTTTTGCCAAATGCATACTTTTCGAGTTATTCGCGATCAAAAGTCGGAGTTTTTCGTCGATAAAATCAACGTTTTTAATCGATAAGTATGCAATTTATCAAAAAAAGAAAAAATCTATACAACAAAATTGTAGCTTTTAAAAAAAACGAATAAAATGTTTTTTTGTAATTGCTGTGGAACCAATATAAACCAAGTTGTGGTTTGTTAAAGGTTAGCTGTTATTCATCAAACACGAAATTTCAGAATTTCAAAATAACGCAAAATCTACGTATTTTTCGGGAAAAACTAATAATAACTTTTTTAAAGCATTTCCAAAGATCTTTTTTTTAAGACATGTATTATGAAATTTGAGTAAGTTATGATTAAAATAAGGTTAGACCAAAAATCTTCGAAAACAACCCCTAATTACCACCCTAATTAAAATGATTCGTAGCCCTTTTTAGTTTTCTTTATTCATGTATCATAAATACATTTTAAAATTTTAACCGATTTAAATTGCTTAGTTTTGAAAAAAAATGGAGCTGGAAGTGAAAATCAAATTTCAGAATTTTAATAAAAAATGACTTTTCTTCAAAATAACTCGAAAACAAAGGGATATACGTAAAAACTACTAAGGTATTAAATTGAAGCTTTTTAAATTAAAAATATTTTGCTTTTTATAATTAACTGTAAACGGAAATTAAGGGAGATATAAACGTTAAAAACGCATGTGTATAGACGAGCACTACCTTGTTTCAGCCTTTAAACTCAACCCCTTAAAAAAGTAAGGTTTTTAAACAATTTTAATATATAGGACCTTATAGCTCTTAAAAAAAAACAACAAAATGTTTTTTTTTTAACTTTTTATCACAAAAACTGAATTGGTTATGCTAAAAAAATATTTTTTTGGAACATGCTAAAAGCGATTCAATGCGTTTTTAAAAAATTCCCGATTTTGTACTATTTTTGGTATTGTAATATTGTAAGGAGTGGATTTTTAAGGATTAAAAAATTACAAAATTAAATTAGTAATACTTTTGAGCAGTCACATTTTTTTAATTTTAACTCTGTGACAATATGTTAATTTTCCTAGGTTAAACAATTTTTTTAATTAAATTACTAAAAGGGTTGATTTTCAAGGGTTAAAATATATTAAACAATGTTTTAAAGAATTAAATACCTATTTTTTAATTTATATGAGCCTAATTTTATGTGATTTAAGCTTTAATATGAAAGTTTTGAAGGTTTTTGAAATAAGGGGTAGTTTTCATCCCTAAAAAGCAAAAAAGCAACCTTCAGCATAATAGAGATTTTGAAGAGGAGGGTAAGTTAGACCTAATCCCAAACTTACAAGCAAAACACGGTGATAATATACTATTTTTTAAGGGAAAATATATATAAATATATATATATATATATATATATATATATATATATATATATATATATATATATATATATATATATATATATATAAATATATATATATATATATATATATATATATATATATATATATATATATATATATATATATATATATATATATATATATATATATATATATATATATATATATATTTTTTTAAATCATAATAGGGGTTGATTTTTAAGAGCTGAAATATTTCAAATAATGTTTCAAAGAAACGAAATACTTTTTTTTCAACTTATTTAAGTCAAATTTTACTCAACTTAGGCTTTAATGTATATTTTTATAGGTTTTAGCAATAAAGGGTAGTGTTCACCCCTAAAAAATAAAGAGCGCTTATTAAAATAATGTAGATTTTAAAGATGAGGGTAAGTTAGGCTAAATCCAAAATTTTTATGCAAATCTATGCATTTTGAAAAAATTGCGAGCATTTTGCATTTTTTTCGGCTTCGTTTTCTGGACTATGAATAGCAAGTATGAAAATTGCTCATTTTAATGTTTCTTAAATTGGGCCTGGTTTGAAGCCTAATAGGTAAATGTGGCAATTTTCTTTGTTAAGTGAATAAAATCCTGCCTGAATTTTTTTTTGCAATCAGATTGCAAAATTTTAAAATACCCTCTAAAAATACAATATAACGGCCCTGTTTCTGGACTTTCCGAGTAAAATGGTGTACTTTTTAGAATTTTTCCTTCACTTGTGTAATACTAACTTACAAACCAAATTATAAGTTTCTAGTTTCTTAGGAAGTGCCCCATAATTTTGATAAGTCAATCTGTCAGTAAAATCGAATATCTCAGAGATTACTTGGCATAACATTCTCATATTTTTTATTGGTAATTAGACACTTATGTGAATATTCATACCAAATTTTATACTGTTATGTAGAAGAAAACTAAAGTTATTATAACATACAACTTTTTATCTTCGAAAATTCTCAGCATTGGCATTGGGGCGTTTTGGATGTGGCATGCGCCAAATATGTCAATTTAACAATATAAAGTAAATTTACGAATAACACTCTCTTTTTTACTTGAATATAAGATTTTATTATGCAAACATCGAAGAACATAATGACCTTTAAAAATATTAGGGCATTTATTAAGACCTGCACCCTTAAGATGTCAAATTTATGATCTTACGTAATTTATAATTTTTTACACAACTGCTAAATAAATAATGGCAAAATTTTATGGTTATATTGATTTTATTTTTTTATTTTTTTAGTATTTAAAATGATATAATGAATATATTAAAACATGTGTCTTACAAGGTTAACTGGTCAGATTTTAAAGAACTGAAAAAACATACCCAATAATTTAAATTTTACCTGCGGCAGCCAGGTAGATATAACCGCATTTGGGTACGGGCAAGTTTTTGATTGCATCGATGGATCCAGCGCATTAAGCGCTAATTCATCAAACCGTTTTTAAACTACCACTGGAGAGTCCGATAGATTCCATTAAAGCGTTTTTATAAAATACTTGAGCAAAAAATTAAAAATAAATACGGAAGAGAAACACAACAATCCCCTAAGCATTGACAGTTTCAGAACAAACAGCGAGCTTTTTTAAACATTTCGTTTTAATTTGTTCCATCAGAACTTCTCATGACGTCATTTGACGTTCAGCGCATAAATTCAGCGTACTTTTTATCGATGGAATAAAGAACTTGCCCTACATCTACTTGGGATATCTATCGGCTTTTTATACTAAACGTAATCTAAACCTTTTAACCCCTGTAAGTCCCTTCCAACATCAATAGCAGCTTTTTAAACGCCCCCCAAAAAAGTGTTTTTTTACTTATTTCAAATTTCAAATTTTACAGGAAAAGTGTATATACCGGGTGTTGCTCCGTCGAGCGGGACATAGGGAATCCCAGGTAAATTTTGAAGTGGTCCAATATTGGCTCCCCTAATTATTTAAGAAGAAAATATTATTAGGATTTTTTAAAGAGCACGAAAAGTTGTACCCAGTGTACAAATTTCAGCTCTTCTCAGTCCGCCAGCTAAGAGATAAATGCTAAAATAAGTTACTAATCTCCTATCTTCTTACGCGCCCTGTATTATTAGAAGTTTATAATAAAATACCAGAAAAATTATTTAACCTCTTACTCTCAAGTTGTCAGATCAATATCACATCATTTTTAAATAATGAACTACTCAAATCAAGAAAAATCACTATTATAAAATGGTTTTATCAGGGAAATAGTTATCGAAGAGCAGCGGACATGTTTGCAGCCTATTTTCCCAATAGGCCAATACCAAGTAAATCGACAATAGAACGGATAAAAAAATTTGAAACTACAGGCACAGTAATCAATAATTGCAAATGTGAAGAAAATCGACGTGAAAATCAGAGACAAATTGTACAAAACGAGAGGGATTTAGACGTGATACTTTGTGTAGAGGAGGCCGAAGGAAACATTAGCACGAGACAACTGGAGGACATTACTGGACAAGACCACACCACAATATCTCGAATTTTAAAAAGATGTAAATACCACGCTTACAAGTTCGAAAGACACCAAGAATTAAGAGACTGAGACGAAATACGACGACAGGAATTTTGCTTTGAGATGATGGAGGGGACAAACACTGACAGAGATTTTTTACAAAATATTTGCTTTACTGACGAATGCACTTTTACATTGAACAACGAACCCAACATTCAAAATTGCCGATTCTGGAGTAACGAAAACCAAAATCGATTTGTTGAGACAAGGACTCAATATCCACAAAAAATTATTGTTTTTATATATATATATATATATATATATATATATATATATATATATATATATATATATATATATATATATATATACATACATATATACTTTTCTTGTAAAATTTGAAATAAGTCACAAAATCAAAATTTTTTTTGGGGCGTTTTAAAGCTGCTATTACGTTGGAAGGGACTTACAGGGGTTAAAAGGTTTAGATTACGTTTTAGTATAAAAGCCGATAGATATTCCGAGATTAGGGCAAGTTCTTTATTCCATCGATAAATATTTATATATATATATATATATATATATATATATATATATATATATATATATATATATATATATATATATATATATATATATATATATATATATATATATATATATAAAATATACTTTAAGAACGGTGTATAGGGAAATCATCGACGAGATCGAACTCAGTTAGAACAAATACGTCATGGTCTCATATGGCAAACTGATATGAGACCGTGACGTATCGGTGTTGTTCTAACAGCGTTCGATCTTCTATGAGATAGGTCACGGCGCTGCGTCCTTTTTTCACGACTCGACTGTCCGCGTCGGCCGCTTTAAAATCTATTGATTTAGCGAAGGTTTTATTAATTTTTATTACAATGACGTGTTTTTGTCGGATGCAATTTTTTTCTTACATTTTATTTTTTTATGAGTTAAAAAATATTTATTATGGATGAATACAACTATGGTTTTACAGACGAGCTAAATAAATTATTTTTGTTAAACAGGGTTACTGCTAAGAAACACTAACATTAACAACTGACAAAAGAAATTAATTTTACAATTGCTTCCAAAAAACCTCCAGTATTGGACATAGTCAGCGCCGTTAACTCAGCTTCCATTGAAGAATCCCTAGCAGACAAATTCATCAACATAGAGGAAGCAAATGCTTTTAAAATCCTACAGAAGGAGACTACCATCAAAATTCTACCCGCCTATAAAGGAAATTCAACTGTCATCATGGATATAAATAGATACGACCAAAACATTGAAGAAGTATTATGTAAAGGAAACTACACCACTCTTTTCAAGGACCCAACCACACCTATTAAGGGAAGAATTTATAAAACATTATAAAAGCATGAACGTTAGTTACCAAACATGATACGAACTACGTTAACAGAACATGCCCCTAAGACAACCCTAAGACAAGCTCTGGAAGATCACCTACCTACAAACTGGCTAAATTTCTTCGTCCAATTATCAGACCTATACAAGCACAAAAAAATTCGCAGCACTTTGTCAAAATAATAGGTGGAATTACAACTGGAAGATCACTTTGTAAGCTTTGACGTTAAAAGTTTATATAGCAACGTCCCAGTAAAAGAAGCTTTGGACATAATAAGAAGCAAGCTGGAAGATAATGACGATCTAGCAGAACAAACGATGCTTCCAAAAGATGCCTTATGGACCTTTTCGAATGCTGTCTTGGCAATTTATATTTCCAAAAAAGAGACAGATGGACTTCCCATGGGCCTCTCCCTTTTACCAGTCATAGTCAACTTGGAAGGGTTCAAGGACCTAGTAATAGAAAGAGTAAAAAGAAAACCAAAGACGTGGCTAAGGTATATGGATGACACAATTATTGTATAAAATAAAAACGGCCAAGAACTTCTGTCAGAAATCAATAACCTTAAACATGTCATTAGGTCTACGATGGAGAAAGAAGAAAATAATAATTTGCCCACCCTAGATGTTAGGGTTCAGAAGAGGAATAATCGCATCCACTGTTCAGTGTTTCAAAAAGAAACTTACACAGGACAGTATCTAAACTTCCCGTCAAATCACTCAAGAACACAAAACACGGCATTGCAAGAACCTTTGTGGATAGAGCATTAATAATTATTTACAACACAACTAGAACACTGCAACAGAAAATTGACAAAACCAAAAAATATATGGATAGTAGATACTAGAACGAGTATTAAAACAACGTACGAATTGAAAGAATCCCAAAAGGAATTGAACAACCTCGGCTTAACATCCCTTATGTGAAGGGCGCGGAAAAAATAAAAAGAACAGGTAACAACTATAACGTCAATACAATTAATAGAAACCAGTGAATCCTTAAGGAGCTAGCTACCTACCAAAAACTAGGGCCGAAAGGCTTAAGGATCCGAAAAACTGTATTTATGTAATACCATGTAAGTGTGGTAACTCTTACCGAAACCGAAGGACATCGTATAAGATGGTCAAATATTCAAATCATACACCGAGAACAACATTGAAAGAAAAGGAAATTCAAGGAAGCAGCAGTCATTAGCATCAGCCAAAACGGCGGATGCCTCAGCAAACCTTTTCTCACCAAATGTAATCTTAGCCTTAGTCCTACATAAACCCCATGCACTGAACGCATGATCGGTTTTTTGGCCTTCATGCCTTAACGCACTTAGTTTTAGTATAAATACTCCTCTAGTCATATTACTTATTTAGTATTCATCCAAAGACGGCTGGAGATACTTATCAATTAAAACTCGTCGTGTTTCAAATAAATTAAGACTATGCAAGAAAATATCTTTTGTTCAACTTACATCCTTGTCTATGACTACTTCTCGGCCTGGGAGTCCTGCGTGAATGGAAGGCCATTATTTGTATTTATATTTCTGTTAAACTGCCTAATAAAAGGCGTGTGATGACCGAATAATTCCTTAGCTCGTATGTGCTGTTAAGTAAAGTATGACTATGTAGAAAGAACCAGTTTTTGTCGAGCCCTGTACTATCCCACAGATTATAAAATATTGACCACTATACGGTCACGCTCCCACATGCGGGAAGAAATGGCATTAGAAATCATACTAAAACGTCGAAAACCCTTCTAATGCGCTGCTAGATAAAGGTGTATGTTCCTCTTTGCTCCTAGCTCCTAGAGACATAAATACGTTGTGCGTTTCTAGAAAAAGCTTTGTATCCTGTATCTTATAAAAGCATGCTTACTTTTAGTCAAAATGAAGGTGATAACTCTAATTATGACAATTTGCAATTTTACACGAAATGAATGGTTATTTAGACGAATTGTGAGACTATAAGGGAGGTAAGTTATATCAGTTGAGGTCGCCATTTTCATCACATCGTCAGCAATTAGTATGTTAATTTTTTGAACTTCGTTTTTTTTTATTTTACGCTTCTTATTTATTATAAAATATAAACTATAAAAACTTACTGAAATAAGAAATCCTCTAGCAGTTATAATACCAGAATCGAAATGCAGTCTGTGATCTATAAGTGCTCTTCTTTTTATATCCTTTTTGGGATACAGTGGATCATCTTCTTTGCCATATTTTCCCACCAAATAACCATTTATAGCGTGGCTGTCGGCTAAAATAAACCCTTCATCATCCAGAAGAGGAACTGTGTGTTGTGGATTTTTCTAAAATTTTACATATATATATATATATATATATATATATATATATATAATTTTATATATATATATATATATATATATATATATATATATATATATATATATATATATATATATAATATTATATATAAATTTTAATATATATAATATATAATATATTTAAAAATATAATTATTATATTTTTTATTATTAAATAAATATATATTTTATATATATATATATATATATATATATATATATATATATATATATATATATATATATATATATATATTCAGTATGTCCCGCGGATAGAAAAGGAAAATGGACCAAAATTGAAAGATACCAAAAAAAAAAGCCATTTTAAAATTCTTTCTTCCAAAAATATGAACCACAAAAAATAGATTATTATTTTATATGTTCCCTAGAAACATAAAAATCAACAGAGCAAACAGCGTTTTTGCCTTTTTTCGTAAAAATAAAACATAAAACTTTTTCAAATGTAAATTTGATTTTGAATTCTGAAAAAAATTTTGAATTTACAAAAAATAAAAAAAACAACATTTTTGCAAGTACTATATTTTACATTAACATTTTATTTTACATTTTATATTTTTGAAATTGTATATTAATTTTTATTAATGTTTAGTAATGTAAAAGGTATTATTCAAGTAAAAGTAGTAAAATGCGTAGTTGCAAAAATGTTGATTTTTTTTTAATTTTTCCTAAATTCAAATTTTCTTTAGTAAGTTCGGAATCAGGTTAAGAAGTAAATTCAAAGCAAGTTTTTTATTTATTATTTCACGTTAAAAAGCCGGGGCTGTTTGTCTTGTTCGATTTTTTTGTTTTTTTTATTTTTAGAGTTTTATGATAAAAATCTATTTTCTCATTGTAGTTCATATTTTTTCGACAAAGTTTTTATTAAGAAGAATTTTTTGTACCTTTTAATTTTTGGTTCATTTGTTTTCTTCTTAACAGATCCGCGGACCATATATATATATATATATATATATATATATATATATATATATATATATATATATATATATAATAAATTTT
>JAHBCN010017139.1:0-18753 GCA_019359885.1 Listronotus oregonensis | reverse complement strand
ATATATCGGGAAAAAGTTGTTAAATGTTAATAGTATTCATTTTTTAAAAGTTCTAGCTCAACAGCTTGATCCCCCTCCAAAGACGTGAAATTTCATTTTTTATGAAAAATATTTAAATAAAAGCTTGTTTTTAAAAATGTTTTTTTACTTAGAATTTTTAGTTCTTTTTTAACTTATTTTTCTTAATAAGAAATTTGTAATTATCGGTCCCGCTACACCGGCTACAAAAAGTTCGTATTCTTCGGATGGCACGACAAATTGCAACAAAAACAAAAACGAGGAAGTCAAGATATGAAATCGATAAATCAACTGTTACTTATAATATCTCGTTGCACGTACACTTTCTAACCTAATTGAGATTTTATCATCGTAATTAATCGTAGCGAGATGCTGATAGATTTGCCAGTCGGAATGACAGATCCAGTTGGGTATAGATATGTTATGAATGTTAAAATATTGTTTTATTTTATTGAGATCACTGAGGAGGAGAGCGATGAAGCCATGGGAAGTCCATCATCCTTCGCGTAGTATTCATCTTTCACTTGAAAGTAGGAACTACAGAGGCCCAGCTCCAACAACCCTATTACTTTAGCCATATTTTTAGTAAATAAACCTGATTTGAAATTATATGGTAATAGTTATTTACATTACAAATGCGTTTATGAAGATGTTCACTTAAAACAAGTTTAAAAGTTTAAAATGACGAGGTTGTAAACCGTAGACTAAAGCTGGGTAGGAATCGAATCTAGAAATCAATTCCCTTTTAAGGATCCGAAGGCTGAAATCGATTTGAAAGGATTCGATTCCAAAAGGAATTAATTCTTTATATTTCTAATTTGAGACAAATGGGTTTATAAATGCCGAAATCCGCAATTTTGAATACGCCAATTCAAATTTTCAAATTTTTATCGAAGTTTCTTAATTAGAATCACATTGTTTTTCGGAAATAAAGATGAAGAATTGCAAACATCTCATAAAGTGGTGGGGGGTATTGAAAGGTTTCCGTAAAACACACCCTGTATCTTCGAAACGGCTGAGCCGATTTTAACAAACTTGGGCTAAAATATTTTTTCGACATTCCGACAGAAATGGTTGATTTAAAAAAAATTAAATTCATTCGTATAATTTTTTCTTTATAAAAAAGAAGCTAAATAATGCCTAAACAACTATGCAAAAACCGCATCTTGATATCTTGTTCCTTACCTAAAATTTAGACCAAAGAAAATTTTATACGTCAATATCCTAAAAACTATAAAAGCTACAAGAAATTTTATAAAACATAAATTGTGTATTTTTAAAAAACTTCTAGTTAAGAATAAATAATCTTTTCTTCTAAATGCAGTACTTTACGAGCTATAATGAAAAAAGCGAATTCTAGGGGTATACCTTGAAAAAATCCTGAAAAATCGATTTTTTGATTATAACTCGTAAATTATTGCATTTAGACGAAAAGATTTTATAACCTTAATTAAAGATTTTGTAAAAATACATAATTTATGTCATTTAATATTTCTTGTAGCTTTTATAGTTTTTAAGATATTGAGGTATAAAATTTTCTTTGGCCTAAATTTTTGGTAAGAAATTAGATATCGAGATACGGTTTTCGCGAGCTTGTTTAGGCATTATTTACTTACTATTTTATAAAAAAATATATACAAATGCATTTTATTTATCTAAGAAATTTAACCATTTCTGTCGGAATATCGTAAAAAGCCCTCTAGCGGCGACATGTGAAACTAACAAAACTTAAAATATTATAACATTTATAGGCCAAGAAAAACTCTTTTTTACTAGTCTAAGCTTGTTAAAATCGGCTCAGCCGTTTCGAAGATACCAGTTTAAGGCCTGGTACTTTCATTAACGGATAACTTTATTGTCGGAATAATTTCCATGGTTACAATTGTCACAACAATTGTTATTATGGAAATTATCCGGAAAATAATTTTATTCGTTAATGAAAGTACCCGGCCTTAGAGATATAGCAAAAATTGACAAACAAAAAAGGTTCAGATTATCCTCGACTTTAAAGATCAGGTATTTTTTTACGTTAATATAGCATAATTCACAGAAACATAACTTTTTTAGATTCAAGATTGCAGTTACGCAATCTAGCGGCCATTTCAGAAACTTGAAAATAATTTTCAGCTATTTCTCTTGACCATTTTTACTAAAAATATTTTTCCCCAACACTGTGCGATAAACATTTTCTGAGATACAGCCGGCGTCCTTTCTTATTTGAACACCCGGTACAGTCTCCTACAAAAATAAAATTTTCAAGCATTGCGAAGCTCTTACTTTTGGTAAAGCGTATTCGATCTTATTATATAAATTTGGGGTCCATTCCAAATACTCCATCGCAAGTTAAACTGAAATAGGAAAATGATCCGTCCCGGCTCGTTTAACAATCAATTTTTGTTAGAGAAAGATGGGCGAGTTCGGCGCGGATGACATGGAAGAGACAAAGATAAATGTCCATCCGAGATTGGGGGTTTGAATTCAGGGCCGTAACCGGGGGGCGAGGCAGTGCGCCGCCCTGCCTGAAAAAACATTCGTCCTTTCCGACAAAAAACCGAAAATTAAAAGAAAAGCGGAAAATAAAAAATAGATTTTTGAACAAATTTACCCAAATGGTATAAAAAGAACCATTTCTGGTTATTTTTAATTTATACATTTTAAAATGTTCATTCATTCTTTTTTAGCGCTTGTGTTGAAATTTCCCTTAAAAATCATAATTGTAAATTTTGACATAGTACCTAACTGTAAGAAATGAGATATTTCTTACAGTTAGGATTGGTCCAAAATTAGACTTAAATGAAAGCGTGTCAAAAAGAAGACAGATATACGCAAGCTATTTTGGTCTATTCAAATCCGTTCAGATGTTAAAGTTGAAAAATTCCGATGTGATATCTATAATATTTTAAAAACAGTTGAATTTGGGTATATACAGAATCTAGGTACTATTTTACTTATTATAAAACCATTCCTAGAGGTGGTAACATTTAAAGCGTCTAATGAATAGAAGAATGTTTTTTGCGAAAAAACCGCAATTAGACGAAAGCGCTGAAGGCAGCAATGATGGTAATAGTAGCAACACAGAAACTTCTCCTAGCAATGGCATTAAAAATAAAAGTACAGTAATTATGAAAACTTTACCGGATACAAGTTAAATGCCAGACGATTTACCATTTATTGGAGAACCAATTCAACAACTAGTCTTAAAAAACTTTCCAAAACAAAAATATAATCGATTTTTTCATGCGGAATGGTATACAAAATTTAAGTGGCTGAAATATTCCACAAAACTGAATGCTGCGTTTTGTTATGCTCGCAGACAATATGAACCAATTACTAATAAGAACAGAACTTATACATCCACAGGTTACAAGAATTGAAAAAATGCAATGGATCCTAAAAATGGGTTTTCCAAGCACGAGAACACCGACGTACATGTTTATTCCATAAGCATGTGGCATCAGAAGCTTCAGCGCCAGTCGACAGATACATCCGTTTCCTCAATGATAAATAAAAATATTCTTGAATAAAAAACGATATTACATTAAATCTATAGCAGAGGTTTTTCAGTTTCGTGCAATTAATGAACTTGCACTTAGAGGCACCCATGAAGCTGAAGAAAAAATGGAAAGAGGGCTTTTTGTAACTCTTTTGCAATACACTGTAAAGAAGATTCTACCCTTTCTGAATTTTTGCAACACATACCCAAAAATGCAGTTTATACATCTCCAAAAATACAAAATGCAGTTATTAAAATTTTGGCTGAGATAGTACATGAAAATATTGTAGCAAAAATTAAAAGCTCTGACGTATCATGGTTAACGGTACTGGAAGATGGAACAAGGAACAAAAATAATAGAGAAAATGTTTCAATTCGGATTATCTATGTTAAAGAAGGAAAAATATTTGATAACGGCCATTAATTGCCCTCAACGTATGGTAATGGAACATCAAAGGATGGGTGACCTGATCTTTCTGACCTTTGAAAGAAAACATACCAAAAAATTAGATTTTCAAGCCTTTTTTAAAAAATTTAATGAAAGACGTCATAAAAAATTATTACTGTTTTAGGTGTTAAAACAGTTGTAATAAGGTAGTTAAAATTGTTTTAAAAATGTTTCGATTTGTTACATTTTTTTGTATCTTTGTTAAATTTTGATTTAAAATACCTTTGTACCTACCAAAATAAAAGTAAGAAATTTGCCCTGCCTGAAAATTTTTCGGCCCTTCCTAACATTCAATCCTGGTTACGGTCCTGTTTGAATTGTAGACGGGCCGGGCTTTACTTACTATAACTCTCGCGAGTGAACTACCCTAAGAATGGAATCCATAAATTAAAAGATACTAGAACAAATGCATTGAAGTTCAAGTAGATTATATTGTATAATAAAATGTACTTCTCGAACGACAAAACTTATTGTGGAATAAGAATAATTATTGTATTGTTAATAAAATACCACCCACCAGGCTTGGCATCGGTGACATAGCAGTTTGGCAACCAATGGCAAAACATAAATACCTAATTATTAGGGATTACGTTAGAACGGTAACGCAATCGTTGCAAATAATAGTTTTTTACAACCGGCGATGTTTGCGTGGAAGAAACCGAGAAACGGCGACTAATTAGGTGCAGATTTAATATATTTCTATTGGTTAACTTCCGAGGCAGTTTTCAAAATACCGTAGTTTGCCGGTAGTGTGCACAAGTATGTAATTGTTTACGATAATTGGTTATAATTTTCAAAGAAGTAAACATAACGGTGTACGAAAAATGAGCGCATACATGTCGGCATATTTATTATCTGCCTTATGGTATCATTTGTTATTTCATAAATACATTGTGTTACGGCTTGCATAGGAGGAGATAATTATAGAAGAAAACTGTAAATAACCCACATTAATTTTTATAATTTATGATTCTTTTTTTAAGCTGAATAAGTGTTTATGTAGGAAAACGAACAAGTGGAGTTCTTTTTCTTCGGATGCCTTTATAAAGAGTAGGGACATCGAAGGCACCAAGCAAATGTGGATGAAAAAATTTGGATGCTCTCTCAACAATAATATTGAGAGAGCATCCTCAGTTGTCCATCTTGTCACGATTCCCTCTCTTCTGGTCATCTGAAAAATAAAAAAATGTACGAATGTTCTTATGGCAGAAACCAAAAAAATCGGCAAAATGGCGGTTTCTTAAAGAAAAAGGTAGTTTTTTTTCAGTTATTTTTTAACTTTTCCGAATTTTTAAAAATAGTAAAAATTAAAAATCTCGATTTTTTGTTGGTTCCTGCCATAGAAGGATATACAAACTGTCCCAAAAGTAATGGGACACAGAGCAACAGCAGATTCCTTGGGTCAAATTTTTTAAACTTTTTTTCCCAAAGAAAAAAAAAATACAGAGTCTTAAACTTTTTTTTGACTTTTTTTTAATTTTTTTAACCAAAAAACCGGGTTTTGGGGGTCGGGGGTTTTGAGGGGAGAAATTTTTTTGTCCACGTTTTAATGGCTACAAGGGGGGCCAGCACGGGCCCATCACTTGTTTTAAATGTGTAACTTTTTTTGGCTTTATATTGACCTGTTTATTAAAAAAAAAGTTACTATAAATCCATCTGCATAAAAAAAGTATACTTTATTTAAGTCTCTAGGGAGTTCCGAGATAAAATTTTTTGGACTTTTTTTTTGGAAAAAATTTTTCCAAATTTTTTAAAAATTTAAAAAAACCGGAAAAGGGAAAAAAACCCAAAAAAACCCAAAATATAAATCCGGGGATTTATTTTAGGGGATTTTTTACGTTTTGGTTTTTGGCCCGGAAATTTGCATTTTAAATTATTGAAATTTTAAAAAACTTGGGTAAAATTTTTTTAAAAAAAAAGAAGATTTTTAAATTTTTCCAGGTAGGGTACCCCCCCATAAAAAAAAAAACTAAATTTTAAAATTTCTTCCTAAAAAAAGTCCCAAAGTTTTAAATTTTTAAAAATTTTAAAAAAAAAAGCAAAATTAAAATTTAAAATTTTTTTAAACTTTGGTGGCAAGTTTGTAAAGTTTTTTGCCCTGTTTTTGTTTTTTTTTGGGGAAATGTTGAATTTATTAATTATGTAATTTTTAGAACATGAAATTTTCTGACAAACGTTTCGAAAAAAGTGGTTTCGAGAAAAACGCGTTTAAAGTTTAAGTAAAATTTCAGGTAGTCTAAGAGATAGAACAGTTCATATAAATTACATTTCTTTATTCAGCGAATTCGGCTGCATATATCGGGCTTTCTTCTACCTCAAATTGAATATTAAACGAATTTCTCCCCGAAAGCACTTTTTTTTTGAGTACTTGAAGCTCGAAACTCAGAACTTTCGATTCTAGCTTCATTGCGCCGAACAACAACTTTAGCTGTAACTGTTAAAATAATTCGAATTTCGAAAAATCCTTTTAAGGAGATATTCTTGAATATCTAAACTATCAAAATATGAAAAGAAAAACGATAAATTGGGGCTGTATTGACTGAAAAGGAATTCGAACTTCTAGTTGGTCAGCTTTTTGTTGTTAAATTATTTTTTTTATAAAAATATAAATATTTAGAAAATATGTCTTGTAATCCGTAAATAAATATAACATTATCCCGAAATTCAACACATTTTATATTTTAAATGGTTTAAAATTTAAAAAATACTATTTTAAAACTTTATTTTTGATAGCTCTTTTTTTATATAAACAGCAAATAATTTTTTTTTCCAAATAATGTGGCAATTTTTGATATCGAAAATAAAATGTAGATGCACACCACCGTACCCAGACCAACTCCATGGAACCGAGCCTGGAACTAGCCAGAACGTATAGTCCGGGGAGCCAACGCAAAAAACCAAGTCAATAAGAGATACGCATGAAACATTTTTTTTTATATTACTAACAACGGTCAGTTCAAAGCCGCACTGCTGCCTCAGCTCAGCGGGTTCAAATTGCATTTTTTTTACCTTAAAAAAATCGTTTTTTTAATATAACTCGAAAACTATTAATTTTAGGAAAATAAGGTATATAATCAAAATTAATGGTCTAATAAAACTACGTCCGTTTTTTAAAAACATTTTTTAATTTTAAAATAAAAACTGGGCGTTATATACCTGACAAGACGCTTAACATTTCTCGATCTTCTATGCTACTATGTGTATTTGTGTATAGCTCATCGTTTAAATATTTTTATTATCGATTTAAATATTAATATCAATAATATACAGGGTGCCACAGATTCGATGCATGATGGATCCGGAAACCGTAAGAGAAGAGTCGGTTAATTATGCAAAGTTGCGCATTTAGGTGCCTAATAACATGCCGAGTGAAGTTGTAAAATTCCGAGTACTTCCGGAGATATCCGGAAAACCGAAATTTGCTGATTTCGTTTTAATTTTTTCGACGTTATTTAAAGATATGGAAAAAAGACACTTTCTCATGGCCACTTTTTAAGGTCTACAAAACAGCGTTAAGAGATTTTCCGTACGACGTTTCGTTTTTGTTAGACCATCATTAACTTTATTTTTTTAAATGCGGCATTCAATTTTTTATTGCATTTTTTTGAAGCAGTTAAAATCCCAATGACAATGATGTATAACACTTAATATTTTTTTGTTAAATAAACACATTTACCATAAGAGACAATGAGTAAGACAAGGAACGCACATCATTTCTTATAGGGGCGTTCCATATTTGTTAATAAATATTAAGTGTTATACATTTTTGTAATTGGGATAATAAGAGGTTCAAAAATGTTAAATAAAAAACCCAGGTCCGTATTTAAAAAAATAAAGTTGAGGATGGTCTAACGAAAACGAAACGTCGTACAGAAAATCTATCAACGCTGTTTTGTAGAGCTTAAAAAGTGGCCATAAGAAAGTGTCTTTTGTTTTTCCATATCTCTTTAAATAACGTCAAAAAAATAAAACGAAATCAGCAAATTTCGGTTTTTTCCGGATATCTCCGGAAGTACTCAGAATTTTACAACTTTCTAATCGGCATGTTGTTAGGCACCTAAATGCGCAACTTTGCCATAATTTAACCGACTTCGTATCTCTTACAGTTTCCGAGATCCCCATGCATGCACTCGAATCTGTGACACCCTGTATAAAGGCAGTTTCTCGTTCAGAATGTTCTTGAAAAAATTTTAATCATATTTTTAACCTATTTTTTTTTTTTTAATATTTGGCATTAAACTTTTAAAACATTTCTCTTATTAAGCTATCTACTTCTTCTAGGCTTAAAGCCATTCTTATTTAAATTATGGTATTTACCCATTTATTTACTACTTTAAAATATAAACAAATTAAGTTTAAACATTAATTCACCAAAAAAGAAAAAATAAAAATAAACTATTAAACAATTTTTTTTTCATCTTGAAAATTTGATTAAAAATTTCTCAAGATCATTCTGAATAAGTAACTGTCCTTATAAATTATTATTACTATTATTGAAATCGATAATAAAAATATTTAATCGTTGAGCTATACACATAGTAGCATAAAAGATCGAGAAATGTTAAGCGTGCTGCCAGGTATATAACAACCAGATAGGGGAGGCACCTATTATTATTATTTTTTTAAATTAAATAAAGTTTAAATTTTATTTTAGTTAGAGTTTCAAGTGGATCGGAATGGGTACAGTCATTGGACCAAAAAAAAAATAAATTAAATATCTGTGCCACCCAGTTTATCCCCCATTGCCTCTAGGCATGTATTAGTTTGTTTCATCCAATGAATAGAACATTTTAAATCAATTTTTAGATAGATCGGAGCTGGTAGAGTCTTCGCCAATAGTAAAGAGTACAATGACGTCAGCCAGCAACACGTGGGTCAGTGCAGTGTGTACTATCCGGACATCGGCATCGGTAGCGTGTTTATATTGATGTGAATATTACCAAAGATAATACTACTACGTATAAGATGAACCATTCAATGCTATATTTTTGATACCCCTAATGGACTTTGGCTAACGCGAGCCGATGTCCATCGAGAGATTTTCGCGCTATCCTTGAACGAAAGTTAAACAGTGTTGCCGGCAGGCTTTTACTATTGGCGTGATGAAACGCGACTAGATAAAACACAATCCGTTTAGCCGCCCGCTTTCGCTACTTAGTGTTCCGAATAAGGTACAAGCGACAGACATTGGCAATGTCGCACGGTTTGTTTCGCTGGGGCAAGGGTTAGCGACTTAATTTTATTCGCATTTACGGAAGCATTGATATCTTCGAACTGATTCAAAACGCCCCATTTAAATGAACCATCTATTCGTAGTAGTATTATCTTTGATATTACGAAACTAAAATTATTTTGTGTTTATCTTTAAACTTTTATGTGTGTTAGTGTGATTTATTAATTGTTGTGACTGAGTGAGTTTCTGTTCCGATGCGCCTTCTTCAATTTAATTTTATTTAGAAGTATATTTTACAGTAGATTTTTTGGAAATTGTTTACAAAACGGTTTTCTGCTATTTTAGCAATTTAAAAAAAATATATAGACACATTTTAGTACTTACCCGGAATAAAACCCTACCTACGCAGATGGAAAATATCCTATATTTTTCTTATTTTTTAGTTTACAATCTTGCGGGACAGGGGAGCTAATAGGGGTGCTGGTTGGGGTAAAAATATATTAGCTGCTAGTAATTTACTCAAATCACATTTATCAAAACACAATTTGTTAAATTACACTAAAAATAACAGTTTTTTCTTGAAAATTAGCGAAAAATTTAGAAAATACTGGAAACGATCTTTAAGAAGTAGGTAAGTGTTTGGAAGTTTTTGTTTGTATGAAAATTAATATTTTATTTCTTGTAAAAATGAGACAAATCGGAATCTTATTTAAATTAAAAGAAGCATACACATTTGTTAAACAAACTCAAACTCAAAATGCTTTATTGTCTGAAAATGGTAAGCAATCTTATTGACAAAGCTGGAAAAAATCATCTACTAAAAATATTTAAAGACAATTATATTTTAAATAATCATACATCATCAATATTTACTGATAAAAATTAAATAAAAAAATTAAAAACGTAATTATTTCAACAATTTCCATAACTAAACATCTGAACCGCACGCCGCCACTGCCATTTAATATCGAAACCTGCTGCAAAGAAAGACGGAGAGACCACTCTCTCAGTTTATTCGCGCAGCCAACGATTACGTCAAAGTATTCTTTACTATTGACAATTACTCTATACTTACTTGTACCAAAAAAATATTGCTATTAGAGAAATTTTTAATGGCCAAAATCGTGTTTGCCTATATCTCCTTTATTACCTATTTTATTACAAATGTGTATACAGGGTGTCCCAAAAGGTATGGTCCAAAGTTTGGGATCATGTAGATTGGATCAAAATAAGGTAACAACTTCATATAACTTTTTGCTCTATGCCCCTACTATACCGAGCTATTAGCTCTTAAAGGTAACAATTGAAAATCGATTTTATTAATAACTTTTGAACGGCTTGTACGATCTGGAATTTGTTTTGTTGATTAATTCTAGCTAATAACTGTCTTGCATTAACTGCTTTAAACATGCCCCGAAACCATTGAAGATACCAGGTCCGGACTATCAAATTTGTGAAAAACTTTGCATGCATTTTACGCGAAAACCGCTAGTCCTATCAATAAAGATAAGGCATACCTTTTTTTCATAGAAAACTCAGGGAAATCTACCAGTAAGGTCAAAATGTTAAATATGGCAACACTGCAAAAATTTTGAAGTTTTTTACAAATTTGATAGTCCGGACCTGGTATCTTCAATGGTTTCGGGGCATGTTTAAAGCAGTTAATGCAAGAAAGTTATTAGCTAGAATTAATCAACAAAACAAATTCCAGATCGAACAAGCCGTTCAAAAGTTATTAATAAAATCGATTTTCAATTGTTACCTTTAAGAGCTAATAGCTCGGTATAGAAGGGGCATAGAGCAAAAAGTTATATGAAGTTGTTACCTTATTTTTATCCAATCTACATGATCCCTAACTTTGGACCTTACCTTTTTGGACACCCTGTATAACCTTTTTTATAGAACTTACTAAGTGGCATATTTTTAGTGAATCACATTTTTTTTGTAAACCCTTTAGTTTTTGAGATATTTGCGTTTGTATTTTAAATTTAAATCGTTAATATCTCAAAAACTAAAGCTAAAAATATAAAAAAAATTGCGTAGTTTTTTTAGTTTTTTTGATTAAAAATTTTTTTAAAAAAACGATTTTTTTTTTGATTTTTGGGAAAAAAAATGCAATTTGAACCGCTAAACGAGGCACCAGTGCGGTTTTTTGAATTGACTATAGTTCATAGTAATATAAAAAAAAATTTTCTGGTATCTCTTATTGCCTTTTTGCTTGGGCCTTAATATAATTGTTTTTTTTTTAAAAGCTTTTTTCATTAGAAATCAAAAAGAAATTTCCTTTAAAATTTTAACGCCCAATAAAACATTATTGTATATTGCCTTGAAAAAATTAAAATACCCTGTACCGGAATAACTAATTAAAAAATAATTAAATAAAATTTAAATAAAAGAACCCGGATTCTAAAAAAAATAAAGCCAGACTCGTTTGGGCCGTTTTGAATCTGTTTAGGATATTTGCCAAGTTTCGGATAAACAAACCCTTTAATTTTGTTAAAAACTTAGGGGGATTGGGGGGGGCGCCAGAATTTTTAAATAAATTTTACACTCAAAACAAAAATATGCTAATTTAAATTTGCCATAACACGAAAATCATCCAAGGGAGAAAAAAGGGGATTAAAAAGTCACAAAAAAGTTTTAGTTTGTTTTATTTGGGTTACTCGCCTTTTACTTTTGGAAAATGGGACCCTTTGGCCCGGGTCCCGGGGTAGGGTTTTTGACCCTGTCAGCCATGAACCCCTATGAACTTGCAGATCGCCTGCACAAAAAAAACCCAAAAAAAAAAACCCAAAATCAAAAAAATTAATCTACGTTTCGGTGGAAAATCGGCCACCGTTATCAAGATAAACTAAAAAAAAAAATTAAACTAAATTTTAAGAAATTTTAGGCGAAAACTTGGGAAATTCTGATATTTTGAACTTTAATGACGTTTTTATAAGTGACAATGGGTTTAAATGGACTGGTGTATGTATAGTATTTAAAAGACCAGAAAGGTGGGTGGTATGGTGTTTAATTGATTTTAAGTTTACCTGAATTTACTTCAGCATCAAGCATAGGTAACCATGTATTATTTAAACAACAGATATTGATGCTACACATCTGTCTTTATTTAATAAAATAAATATTTTTTTATTTTACTTTTTTTTTTGAATTTCTTTGCTATAATGCTAGAAGCATTCCAGTTTATTATGGGTTATTATCAAATGCGGGACAGATTTGGGTTGTGGAATTCTGTGTTTCTAATTTTGTTCTATGTTCTTTTTCTTTGGGCTAATGGTCGGGAAGTTTCACCTATATAAAATTTATTACATTACAAGGGATCTTATAAATGACATTTTGTGTTTTGTTTTTTATTGTATGGTTTTGTTTTTGTTCCGGGATCAAATTTGTGTTTGTGTTTTAAAGATAAGAATATTAAATTTGTTACCTATTCGTTGAATTTTATTTGATAAAGGAATATATGGTAAAATAGATTTGTAAAGGTCTATTTTGATTTTGTCTTAAATTTGGTTGTTCAAATTTTGAAAACATTTATTATAAAATCAAGAGGATAATTATTTTTATTTAAATCAATAATAAGTGAAAAAAAAACAAGTTATATACTATAAATTACCAAACAAAACCGCATAGAACATATCTTAACCTCCACTGTAACAAGTTTGTCTTACTGATGTACATTGGGTTCCAAATTGGAGCCTCATCATTGGGATTTCGCAAACTTGAAGAGATACAGAGGTCGGTTAAATAAAGGCAAAGTTGCGCAAGTTGATGCTCATCAAAATGACACCTTAAAAGTTTAAAAATTTCAAATAATTCCGAAGACTTTTGGAAAAAACCAAATATATCCAATTTTATTTTTATTTTTTTATGACCCTATTAATAATATAACAAAATGAATCTCCCATTCTCATTGCTACTGTTTCTGTTTTACAAGACAGTGATATTAGATTTACACTCCGACATTTCGTCTTTGAGCTGCCATCATCAACTTTTTTTTGTAAATTCGGCCCTTGATTTTTTATTACGGATTTTAAAAGCTTCTAAGGACCCAAAGCCAATAATGTATCCCTTTTTCGAAAAAGTCATATTACTGGCAATTTTCATAAGGAATCATGTAATACGGCCGTGGATTTTTTATATTAGTTTTTAAGAGCTTTTGATGGGCCACGCTTTTTTGAAAAAATTATATTAATGATTTCCTGGTAAGATCTTACCAAAAATCAATTCTCTGTCTTCCTCTCTCTCTCCCTCTTTCTCTGACACATGATTTCTTGTGGAAATTGCCATTAATATGAATTATTTGAACATGTGGTGGTAATTTGCATAAGTAGTTTTTTTGTACTTATTATTTAGTTAAATAAGTAGATAGCTTTATTTTTTTTTGTAAGCGCGCGTTACAAACAATCAAAAATAAAAAAAAACAGGTATAAACAATAAAATTTTCAAATCTCAAATAAGGATAATATTAACAATTGAATAAATAATAAATATAAAAATTTATATATTTTTTATGGGTCAAAAGTACCCAAATTTGAAATTTTTCGAACCTTTAAAAATTTATATTTCCAAAAATATTAACTTTATCGTAAAAAGTATTAGGACCTTTTTTATTTGTATCTCAATAAAGAATATATAAAAAAATGTGCCCGGTTGAAAAATAACAATTTCCTGCAATTGTTTAAACAATTTCGGTTTAAACAATATGGCAACATGTTGTCCCATGGCAACATGCATTTATATCATTAGTAGAGCAATTTAAAGAGGATCGTATAAAAAAATTGAGGTGGAATAGTTTTCGGTACTCATGCGTCGATTCTTCCTAGACTCAACAATGTTTCTGCATTTATTTTGATCTATGTCGTGCTTTGGACACAGTTGAACGTGACTGATCCCCTCGCAATAGTCCATATTCCTGGTTGCGTATTGGCATTGTCTCCTATTACTCCAGTCGTTAGAGGCAAAAATACCCCCCTACCTCTACCCGAGTCCAAAGTTGATGAAATTTGGTACAGATGTAGTGTTTGGTACTCGAAACCGAAAATACCAAAATCCTTTCTCAGGGGTGTCGGAAAGGGGGTGAAAACCAGCCTTAAACATGGAAAAATGTGTAATTTCCTTTAAAAGCAGAAATAACGGGAAAAAGAACCTTATCCCCCTTGCAGTGGACTTTACAAGTGCGATAAAGGAACAACATGATGTATCCTGAGTTGTGACCAGGCTCGTAGCTAGTGAGGAGGCAGGGAGCGCCAATACGTACGGCGCTGCTTGTATTTCATAGATTTTTGAGATCTCAAGTTGAAATTCTATATATACTTTTTTTTGGTAGCTGATCTCGATTTTCGAGTTCATACAACCTAGGAAGTTGATGGTCAATATACAACCTAGGAAGTTGATGGTCAATTGTTATTAACAATTTTATGTTGCAAATTGGTCCATTTGGGGCTCAAAGTTAGCCCGATATAGATAAGCAAAAAGTAACTTGTAATTGCGATCTTTCGGCTCACAGCTTGTAGTAATGAAGAATTCATAACTTTCTAAACAATTAAACAATTATACATTGTTTTAACAAAAAATGAGATAAAACCATGCAAATATATTCCTTATAGGTTTTCGCAGTCGCTGAGCATAATTTTTATATGTATAAACTAATGTTAGAATTATTTAATTACAAAAATTAAAATAAATAGATTTGAAAAGTATTGTAAAGATTAATAATATTTAAAATAATTATTTACTTAATAAAAGGCATGGAAAAAACGAACCCGGAACCTTCGGGTTAAAAGTTTCGAACGCTGCTGCCTGAGCCAGCAGTGGTTCAACAGCGATATTACATTTTAAGTATATAGGCTATACAAAAAAATGTAATTTTTTTGTCGAATTTTCAATAGCGCGCCTTAATTTTTTTAATATTGTAATATACGTACTAAGAGCACTCTATAGCCACAAAAAATTAGGCCAAACCGCCGACTCCAAGGGGCGTCTCCTGTAGGTATACAATGTAAACAACTTCATTTACTCACCATCAGATTGTCCCAAGGCAGATAAACTCTTTACTTGTGGCTCTGTAAAAGTTTTTCACCTCTGTATACTTTTTTTTCATTTTCCCTGACAACTTTAATCAGCCTGACAGTAATAATAGTAAAAATAAGTTTTTCGTAAACTCACCAGAGGGCTCAAGAAAGCTACGCAAATGTGCTTTTTTAAGATTTACCCGATATTCCAAGTTAAATAGCTGTTCCAGGAGCATCCTGGGAATTAAGATACATGCATTTTGAAGCTGGGTCCTTGCTCTTTCAGAAAAGTATCAGAGACCACTCTGGCCGATATTCCGTGTCATTTTTCGTGATGATACGATTTCTTACAAATTATTGTTCTACCTCGAATTATTTGAATTTCTTGAGTATATTAAAAAATGTAGACATATTTTCCTAAAGATCTAACCCTCCCCTTTAAAATAATACTGTTAACATGGTGCTTATAATGCGTACAATGCTCGAAATCTGATTTGTTAATTAACAGGATGAGAGGGTCAAAAAAATTTACAAGTTGCAAAGCTCATAACACAAAGAAAAAATAAATTCCCATCTAGCCAAAAGTAGAAATAAGAGACACATAACTCGAAAAATATATCTGACCCTTAAGTTGCTATAATTTTCCAGCTACAAGTACGTAAGATTGAAATAAAGGGTAATTGACCATGTCTTACAGTTGCAATAAGATTATTTATTTATGTGAACGAATTTGCTAGTATAACTGTGCAAGAGATGAAGGTTCAGACTTGTTCTTTCGTTTGGTATATTACTCCCTACGAGATTTTTCCTCGTTATAGCAAAAATTCAATTTTAGTACGAAAACTGTCAGAAAATTTTTGAATAATCAATTTCGCGCGCTTTAGGGATGAAAATTTTTCAAACTTGGAACAAAAATATTTATGATGTGTGAATAGTCATTTCTAACGTAAAATTTTCCGTTCTTTCGAATGGCAGTGTTATTTTTAAGAAAAAACTATCCATTCATGAATAAAAATGCGTTCAAAAGTTTAGGGGGTAGTTTCACCCTCTTTCCGACACTTCTCAGCAAGGATTCGTTTATTTTTTGATTTTTCGCCTTAAAATCTACTAGTGTGCTAAATTTCATCAACTTTGGTGTCGGTTAGAGGAAAAAACCTCTAACGACTGGAGTATATGGCACGACGCAACCTTAGAAAAATGTATGTTGAATTACGGATAAAATAATCGACATTTTCTCCTGCGTTAGGAAACCACTTGCTGAATATTGAAGCGTCTGAATGTAGCGGCATTTATTTTGAGAAATTTCCTGATTGTGAGGGACAATACCTTCTATAAAAAACAAATTTAAATGTTGTGTTTTCTTAATTTATTATTTTATTGTAATACATAAAAAAAACCGTTAGTAAGATTGTCGAATCACGGAAGACAATGTCCCAAACATTTGTCCATGAAAAGAGTCGACATTCTCTTCTGGGTAGAAACCACGTTCTGTATACAAGGAAGTTTGAAGGTTTATGGAAGCCCAATACTATGGCCTATTCGATCAACAAATATCCGGCCTACTATGAAAATAACTGTCATTAAGGGGCCGTTATGATTCTGCGCAGTAACAAAATTTCACGAAATTTTGTAATGTGTTGCCTACATACACACGATAAATCAGTGTGTGGGTAGGCAACATATTATACTTTCGACAGAGCCGAGTCCCGTTTTCGTGTGCGACGGCGCGGCGCGTATGAAACCATACGCGCCGCGCCGTATTAATTTCGATTGTTTTGTGGTTGCAGAAGTTTTTTGGATTAATAAAAACCTCCTTATTTTAGTGATTTGTGTTTATTAAATTGTGACTATAATTTTGTGTTTATTGTTTGTTACTTATAATATAGTAACGCCATCCTTCCAGCTTCTACCTGAATTAATGCTGGGGTGCCTCAGGGCACCAACTATGTTTCTTCTTCACATCAACGATCTCTCTTTCACAATCAATCCTGTTATTAGTTTTGCTGACTATAGGATCCTCCACTCTAATATTCAATTTCTTAAGCCAGCCTATAGGCCTGATTTGGAAAACACGCGCAGGTCAATGCAAATATCTCTTTCACAAGACCTTGAGCTAATCTTGATTTGGGCTTCAAAAATCGTGTCCAGTTTAATGCTCCAAGACATAGTCATGTTCGGTGTCGCAAAAAAGTCATTTAATCATTTTGGCGTTACTTTTAAGAACAACCTTAACTGGTACAAACACATTACATCCATAGCCTCAGCTGCTTCAAAAAAGCTTGGATTCGTCTTTCGAGCAAGAATGTATTTTCTCCTTCTAATCTGTATGTTTTCCAAATCAGACCATCTTTAGAATATTGTTCTCATGTCTGGAAAATGGCGTTTCCTACAACTCTTATCATCCTTAATTCCATTCAAAAAAGAGCTGTTCGTCTTATTAATGATCCCATGCTTACAGAAAAGCTTCCTTCTCTTACTCACCGACGGGCTGTAGGGATATGTCGCATTTTTATAGGTATTTTTACGGCTTCTGCTCCGAAGAGTTGGCAAGTATAATTTCTCTGACAGCTTCCAACAGAGCAACACGTAGTGCCACTTTTATGCATCCTTTTACAGTCCAACTTAAGAGGCTCCGAACTTCTCACTTTCTTCGTTCCATTATCCCCAGAGTGTTTAGACTGGAATCTGCTACCCACAGAAGTTTTCCCTTTTCCAAGTTTTTAAATATTTAAGTCTTGCGTAAATAAACTCCCTCTTACCACACTTAAGACACCAACGGTACGTTAGTATTGAAGCCTCAGCCTTGGTGGACTATCCCAAGATATAAAACTAAAGATAAAAAATACTTTTCACAATTTTTCTATACAACAAAAAAGTTACAAGCGATTGAAGTAGAAAAAAATGCGTTTTTTTTTTCATTTTGTTTATTTTACAAATGTTGCGGACCTTTCTAAAAGAAAGTATGTCTCCATTCTTGTTATATACGTCTTTCTGAAGGGTTTTCAGCAAAAATACTCCTATCACCTCGTACATGCAACCAAAAACAGATTGGTCTTAATTAAATCTATAAACTGTTAAAGACTATTTCTTTGCTTAAAAAAATTTAAATAAAAAATTCCTACTTTACTTCACTTTAACGCAAATACGGTTAACGTACGGTTATATTACTACTTTTCCCAGAACTCCCTAATACTTATTTTTCTAAGATGTTAACAGCCCAGTTTTACTATTGGCATATGCACAGAAACTGTCTGTTTAAGCTGCTACAAAACAAACAGAAGTGATTTTAGTTCAAATAAATAAGGCGAACGATATAATTGAAATAGAAAATAATGGTGATTTGTTAACACAGTTCTTCGGAATTGATGCTATTATGGATGCGATTTTCTAGAGTAGTCAAAAATGCAGCAAATGGTACAATATTAACGAAATATAAAGTTGATCGCTTCGAGAAATAAGGCCATTAATGATATTTAGTTAAAAAATTGATCAACATTTTTATAAAAATCCTCAAATACTATTAATTCTCAACTACTTTATTATTGTCTAGCTGTATTCACCCTTGCTGCCCAATCTTCAGCTCTCAACTGTGAAAAAACAGCAGCCC
>JAHBCN010017138.1:0-18687 GCA_019359885.1 Listronotus oregonensis | reverse complement strand
GTGTGATTTTTTTAAACCTAAAAAAAACAGACTTTTTCAACCAATTAAATACATATTTTGTTGTAGTTACTATGGTTACTGACTTTTTAATCCAATGCAATACATTTTATGTAAAAAAAAATATTGGTCTAGAAATCATTTTCACTACTTTTTTCACGGATCTTGCCCAAATTTCATTAAGTGGGCTTTTTATTACGAATTCTAAGTCAAATTCTTAAAATTTAAGATGATGGATCCAAAAAGCGGATTTGTTTTTGAAGATAATTATTACATTTTTTGAAAATCGACAGATGTAAACCGAATTTTGTATGTGGTGGTTTTTAAGGTTTTTTATTCCGAATCTGATGTCAAATTTAAAACATTTTAGATGTTGGACCCAAAACGTTGATAAAATAGGCAAAAACATTAAAATAAAGACAAATTTGATATATGCGTATTTAAGTACATAATATTTCAGAAATATAATAAACGATTTAAAATACTTAGCGAAAAAACTGGAAACTGATTCTGGTTTTATTCTTTTCATTTGTAAAAAGTGGCATTGACTTATAAAAACTATTTATTATTTTGGGTCCATTTTCTTAAATTTTAAATACTAACTTTAATTTTGAAGAGTTGCCTATATCAAATTTGTTTAAGTCTGTTATTTTTGCTTATTTTATTTACCATATTGGATCCGCCGTCATAAATGTTTTAAATTTCACTTGAGATTTGGAATCAGCAACCTACAATTTAAAAATAGTGATTTCTAATTCGTTTTTTGAGGTAAGAAAAAACTACACGTGCTACGTTAACTCTGGTTGGGAATTTAGATTTAGCAGGTCTTTACATAAAAATGTAAAGTGGAAATTAAAAGTATCCAGGTTTTCCTAGTTAATATTTATTAATTCCTACTATTTTTCGACACTTATTCAACAATCTTCTCAAACCATGTCCTGTATTGTGGCCTATTTACACACATAAGTAATTTCTCAGTATTGTATAAGTCTCGTCTTTGTTTATAGTTGTAAAAATAGAAAGAGCAGCATCGCCTTTCCTATGCAAGGTGGAAATGCATCAAAAGATGAGACCTATATTCCTCATACCAAAAAGAACTCCATACCTCGTCTTGAAAAAATGTGCCTTGAGCTTGCACCCATCTTAAGGATGCAAAACTTTCCTTTTAAACTATAGACCTGTATCTCTTCTTTCTGTTGTTTACAAAGTAATTAAAAAATTTCTTTAATTCCAAAATCCTAAAGTATTTGAAAAAACACAAAATTTTACATGACAGACAGTATGTATTCCGGCTCAGAAGATCCACAGCTGATCTTCTATTCTTTGTCTCACACAACTGGAACAAGTCTCTTGAGTGTCTTGATGAATCCCAGATTGTTGCTCTTGACATATCCAAACCTTTTGATCAGGTATGGCATATTGGGCTTCTTCACAAACTTCCTTCCTACGCTCTTCCACCTAAGCTTTGTTCTAGGCTCTCCAATTTTCTTTCTTATCAACGTATATCAGTTATTGTAGTTGGTCATTCTTCCAGCTTTCATCCAATTGATGCTAGGGTGCCCCAGGGCTTGATTTTCTCTTTTCCACAACCAATTCTATCAATAGTTTTGCTGACGATAGTACCCTTCACTTTAATATTCAATTTCGTAAGCCATCCTTTATTCTGATTTGGAAAAACAAGCTCAGGTCGATGCAGATATCTCTTTTACAAGACTTTAAAGTAATCTTGGATTGGGGCGCCAAAATCTTGTCCAGTTTAATGCCTCCGAAATACAGTCATCTTTGCTATCGCGAAAAAAGCCGGCCAATGCTTATACGTCACATATGAGCGACCAAGTTCTGCAGAAAAAGAATCGTTTAATCTTGTGGATATTACTTTTGCGAATAACCTTAACTGGCACAAGCTTCAAAAAAGCGTAGTGCCACTTTTATACACACTTACACTCCAACTTAAGGGGCACCGAACTTCTTACTTTGTTCGCTCCTTCATTCTTAGAGTGTCCAGACCATGGAACCTGCTACCGGCAAAAGCTTTTCCTTTTTTCCCAAATCTTCAAAAATTTCGGTCTTATGTGAATAAACTTCCTATTACCACACTTTAGACAACAAGGAATACTTTAATTTGAATTCTGAAATTGTACCATGGCAAAATGGCTAACGCCTCGTCTATAATATTCGCGGCTAGTACCAGAATAATTGTCATTTAGATCCTTATTACGTAAATACGTATTACGTAAACTTTATTAGCTTTTAGAATAACCAGACTAAATCAATACAAACCATTAAAAATGCCAATACAGAAAATAAAAGAAAAAAATACTTATTTTGGTTGGTTACTTCTGGATCCCTAAATACATAAATTTGCAATTCAGCCCTTTACTGAAGGGTAAAGGCATTCTCTTTGCTAAAAAGCTTTTACATCGTAAATTGCCTTACTAATAGAATCTAGTTTAAAGCCAAAATCGTAAACTCTTATTAAAAATTAGCTCTATTTTCTCGTTAAAAGGTATTGGCTTTTCCTGCCGCTCACTAACGGCAGTTCATTAGAGCCCCAATCCCTCTAACTAAAATTCATTTGCGCCATTCATTAGAGAAGGGTTCTTTTATGGGAATCTCTGCGCCATCTTTACGGTCTTTGCTAGACCCCAAATAGTATCAATAAAGAAGAACCAGCCCATTTTGGCTTTTACAGAATACGCTAAGGGAGTTAAAGTGCGGACAAGACATTTTTCGACCAAAAGTGTACAGGGGGTTTTTGTTATTTCTTATATTTTAGGTGGCAAGAAGTATAAGGTGTGCGTTAAAAATGAATTTGTATTAAACATATTTTTAAATTAATTAATAGCTGTTTTTGTGCAGTTCCTAAAAAAAGGCTCAATAAAGCAAGACTTTATGATCTGTTCAATGCTTTGATGAAAAATAATAATTTTCTTCTGTAAACCAAATCTTTTTTTACGAAGTTTATATTTAGCCAATCCACAATATTACAATAATAATCTACGTTTATTGTTTTATCGGTGTAATGGTAAGGCACAAACAAAAACCCTTTTTTATTCTAAAAACTAATGCTAACAACTTTTAGACCAACTTCTGGATCCTAATTCGCTTCAGAGCCAAATTACTGGATTTACACCACTCCTTAACCTCTTGTATTACGTAAAAATTATGGTGGTAGACTTAAATCTTATTCATATTGATGAAACAACAATCTTTTTATCCTGTTTAAAATAATCCAAATGTTGCGGAGGAAGCCGTAATCAAATGTTTTTTTGCTTGTTTTGTAAATAAGAGTTTTCGAGGTCGCTGATTACAATTGTGATAATCAAATTGACTTACAACCGACCTAGAGCTCAGGAACGCCGATGAACGTCATCTCCGTGAGACACTCCCAAAATTCCCGCGAGAAAGGAGAGAAACTTGACACATGCGGGTTTTTTGATATGAAATATGGTATCGACGAACACCCCCCGGACACCTGGTGCGCCGGAACCTGGACGTGGACGTCATCTCCGAGAGTTTTCCTAACAAGGTTACCAAAAACAACCCTAAATTCATTGTGGGGCGTTTTTTGGGATGCTGAATCCAAATTTCACGTCGAAAATGACCCCCTGCAAGCTTGGTGCATCGCAACCTGGACGTGGACCTTATCTCTGAGTGTTTTCTTCATGCAATTGAAAAAGACGAAGCGAAAATCGTTACGAGGGGTTTTTTGGATCGTTGAATCCAAACTTAATGACGAAAACGACCCCCCGAACACCTGATGCACCGTAACCTGGCCCTGAACGTCATCTCCGTGGGACACTTCCAAAGTTCACGCAGGGGAGGAAAAAACTCGGCGCCCGGGAATTTTTTGGGTCGCTGAATTTAAATGTGTCATGGGCGAACTCCACCCGGACACCTAGTGCTCCGGAACCTGGACGTGGACGTCATCCCCGAGAATTTTCCTGACAAGATCGCCAAAAACAACCCGAAAATCATTGTAGGGGCGTTTTTTGGGGCGCTTAATCCAAATTTCACGTTAAAAACGATCTCCCGAACACCAAGTGCATCAGAACCGGGGCCTGAACGTCCTCTCCGGTTTTCCGGGCACGATCGCAAAAAAATTATATCCCTTATAATTTGGCGCATTCATTGATGTTTAACTCTCGCCTAAAAATATGGATTTAGCGCCCCAAAAAACCCTCATAACAATTTTTGGTTTATCTTTAGCGGTTGTGTATGGAAGACCTTCGGAAACGACGTTCAGGCCCAGGTTCTAGTGCACTAGCTGTTCGGGAGATCGTTTTCGACGTAAAGTTTGGATTAAGCGCCCCAAAAAACGCCCCTAAAATCATTTTAGGATTGTTTTTGGCGATCTTGTCAGGAGCACTAGGTGTCCGGGGGTTTTTGTCCATATCACATTTAAATTTAGCGACTCAAAAAACCCCCAGGCGTCGAGTTTCTCTCCTTTCCCGCGTAAATTTTGAGAGAGTCCTACGGAGATGATGTTTAACGGCGTTCCTGAGCTCCTGGTCGGCTGTGGGTCAATTTGAACATCATAATCGTAATCAATGAGATTAATGAGATTCCCAGACCTTTTACTTAATCTCTTTGGGTTAATAGGCAATCTTTCAAAACCACATCCTTTGCTGCTACAACGATCTCTGGCTTTACGCTTTTCTTGGAAGTCGTTCGCTAGGATCGTCCTTGAGCAACCTACCTGTCTACCAGTCTAATGGAAGGTTAGCAGTTTTTAAACCCTTTACCAATGGTTTATTTTAATTAGGTACTACGGCTTCAAAAAATTTTAAAAACTTTTCGACACAATATTAAGTTTTATTATTTAAAAAATCTGCGATACGTCATCTCCGGACATAAAACTTTATACATGTTCAAAACGAAGTATAAAAGCGCCATCTTTTATCGAATGACAAAACCCACTAAATAGTCAGTTATTTACATGTTTGTTTTCACAGCTTACTGTTTGTTGTAGTATGATTCGTGTCGAAAATGAGAATTATCAAAACAAGAACCTTTCCTAAACATGATCCATATTTTTTTATTAATTGGTTGTTTACGAGTGATTGAAGCCTAAGTTTTAAAATACCACAGAAGTTTTTGGTAAATTAAGAGAAAGTTTACTAACACAAGACTTCTTAAATTAAATAACTCATAATTTTAAAACTTATTTTTATATCTCTTTTAGACCAATATTTTATTGTATGTTAGAAAATAAAGAGCTAAAAATCCTGCTCTAATCATTATTGTTCTGGCAAATTCCAAACTAATTAAACTTAACACTTTAAGCAAGATATCGTTAATTTAAGTACATTTCATTGTTCTCGCTGTGGTCCAGATTGGTCCTATTATAATTTGGTGTGGTTTCAAGATCTGGTTAATAAGTTTTCGGTTAACAGTTAGCGAGCTAAGGCGCTGATTTTTAACTTTGACTCGGACTATTTAATAAGGTTTAAGTAAAGAAAATTATTTGGTTAAGAGCACATACCCCTTACGAGTTTTACAATAGTTGTTAACTAGATTTAAAAATAATGTACACAATTTGCCAATACAAAAAGGTAATGACATAAACAAAGCGAAATTATTACAAGAGCTAAAAGCTGCACATGTGCAACCTCTCACCAAGAAAGTATCCAAAACTCCGCCTTGTAACATTAGACCTTTATCTCTTTTTTAAGTTTTTTAAAAAATAGTTAATTTCCAAATCTTAAAGTATTTTAAATACCACAAAATTCTACATGACAGACACTTTAAATTTCATCACAATAGATCCACAGTAGATCTTCTTTCCTTTAAGTTTCTTGATGAATCCCAAATTGTTGCTCTTAACATATCCAAAGCTTTTGACCTGGGCTCATTACCAAACTTTTTTTATTTAATTTTTTTTACCTAAATTTTGTTCTTGCCTTCGCCATCTAATCAACGATATCGTTATTGAAGATGGTCATTTATCCATTTTTTACCAAATTAATGTTTTAAATTTCGGGGTGTACTGGTACCCACTTTTGTTCTTTTTCACATCAACGATCTTTCATTTTTCTTAATCATTTCCATTCCTAGTTTTGCTGACGATAGTACCCTCCACTCTAGTATTTAATCTCCCAAGCCAGCCTCTAAGCCTGATTTTGAAAACAAGCGTAGATCAATGAGCATCTTTTCCCCGCCCTTTACATTAACCTTAGGGTGTCAAAAATTGTGTCTAGTTTAATCCCTCTTAAACACAGTTAGGTTTGTTGTCGCGAAAAAAGTCTGCCAAGGCTCATCCGATACATATGAGCGGCTAAATTCTACAAAACAAAGAGTTATTTAATCTTAGTGGCTTTTCTTTTAAGAATAACCTTAACTAGCATAAACACATCACATCCATATCCTTAACAGCTTCAAAAAGCTAAAATTCCTCTTTTGAGCCGGAAAGTATATCTCTTCTTCTAATCTGTATACCCATGTATGCGGAATTAGATTCTTAAGAATATTGTTCTTTTGCCTAGAAACCATTTCTTGTCTCCTATAACACTTAGTATTCTTGATTTGTTCAAAGATTAAGCCTAAGTTTTATAATACCACAGATGTTTTGTAAATTAAGAAAGTTTACTAACACAAGACTTCTTAAACTTAATAACTCATAATTTTGCAACATATTTTTATAGTTTTTTTAGGCAATATTTTATTGTCTGGTAGAAAATAAAGCTAAAAATCCTGCTCTAATCATTATTGTTCTGGCAAATTCCAAACTAATTAAACTTAACACTTTAAGCAAGATATCGTTGAATTTAGGTACTTTCATTTTATTCTCGCTTTCAATTGGTCCTATTATAATTTGGTGTGGTTTCAGATCTGGTTAATAAGTTTTCCGGTTAACAGTTAGCGAGCTAAGGCGCTGATTTTTAACTTTTGCTCGGACTATTTAATAAGGTTTAAGTAAAGAAAATTAATTGGTTAAGAGCACATACCTCTTACAAGTTTTACAATGTTGTTAACTAGATTAAAAAATAATGTATACAATTTGCCAATACGAAAGATAATGATATAAACAAAGCGAAATTATTATAAGAGCTAAAAGCTGAATGTGCAACCTTTCACCAAGAAAGTATCAAAACTTGCCTTGTAACATTAGAACTTTATCTCTTTTTTAAGTCTTTGCAAAAATAGTTAATTTCCAAATCTTAAAGTATTTTAAATACCACAAAATTCTACATGACATACACTTTGAATTTCATTACAATAGATCCACAGTAGATCTTCTTTCCTTTAAGTTTCTTGATGAATCATAAATTGTTGCTCTAACATATCAAAGCTTTTGACCTGGGCTCATTAACAAACTTTTATTTGATTTTTTACCTAAACTTTGTTCTTGCCTCCGCACATTCTTTCCAATCAACGTATATCAGTTATCGAAGATGGTCATTTATCCAGTTTTACCAAATTAATGCTGGGGTACCTCAGGGCTCAGTACTGGTACCCACTCTGTTTCTTTTTCACATCAACGATCTTTCATTTTTCTTAATCATTTCCATTCCTAATTTTTGCAGATTTTACGGATCCCAGATCTTTACGTTTTAAAATTTCAAGTTTACGAAAAAAACATTGTTTTCTATTTTAGTCTCTCTGTTGATCTGTCTGTCTGTTGACGCCATATACTACGAACAAAAAAGTTGATAGTATTAAATTTTGTAGAAGTATAATAATTGGGAAAATTAGGCGATAAACTATTTTAACAGAAGGGGTGAAAGGGTGAAAAGTTGATATGGGATATTTTAATGTTTTTTTTTTTTTTTTTTTACTATTAAAACGATCCAATTTCATAAATAACTTGGTATCTTAGCCCACAGAGACTATAAAAACAAAGATAAAGGGGTGTTATTCAAAAAATTCGAAGAGTTGTATGTCATATTCAAGGATATTGAAGTAAATGATTTTAAATTTGTATAATAAGTTTTATTTGAAATGGCCAGAAAGTAAATATTTTTTTATTGTTTTAGAAATTGCTCTTTTCCCCTTTAGGTTTTTCGCCAGTTTTTATCTACATAATTTTGTTTACAAATAAAAAATGCATGAGACCTCCTTAACTTTTTGTCTTCTTTGTGATATCGCCACCTACTGAGTGGCTATTCTTAAGTATACATTATAAAATTGTTTGTTTGGGAAAACCACGTCAATTCTTTATTTGTACTAATGTTGGCAAATAAATATTAATATTAATAAATCAATATCAATTTCAATTTTCATATTTTTTACGCCCTTTTCAAGTCATATCCCTTAAAAATATTAATATGGCAATTTTTTTGCTTCAGTGGCTAATTTTAAGTGTATATCATATATTGATCGGATTCTAGGGAGATAAAAGATATTTCCTATATACCGGAAAAAGTAAAAAAGGTAAAGTTGACCACTTTTAAACCTAGAAAAATCCAATATATCTGGGAAAAAAGAAATTATTAACAGTTTAACGAAATCAAAATATTTTACAAGTTGTCTTTACAGTTAAATTTAAAAAAAAGTATGATATTTTTTTAGGATGCAATTTTCTAGTTTTCTTTTTTAAAATTAAAAAAACAAAAAGAATACAAATGCGCGACAAGCGTGGCTAGACTACCATTAAAATTTTTAGACTATTTGATCCCAATGCGTTTATCACATAAACTGTATCTATATAATATTTATCTATTTAACCCATTAAGGACCATCACCCCATTGTATCTACGTGTAAGTGATAAGTCTAATTGTCTAATTAGGTCAGCCTGCTTAGTTCCTGCTCGCCTTCCGCCTCTGCACTCAAACAATGAACCGTGTTAGATGATGAAGTGGCCCCTCGGCCACGATTACGATAAGATGTTAGTGCTCGAAACGAGACTGCTATTAATATAGGAACTTAGATAAAATGAGAGAGAGCGAGAGAGACACAATCTAAATAGAGAATCCATCATTTTAAAATTTTTGCAGGACTATCACTTTTTAATAACAATACATTCTTAAGAGAATATAAATAATTTATTGTGACTTTGTATGCGTAAATATAAAAAATACAAGGTACTGTTAAACTAAGGCTTGCTTTTTTTGAGAAGGGGTAAATGAGTCACCAATTTAAGAGTTCAAAGCTATCTCGAAATCTTTGCATTTTAGCAAACATATGTAAAAACATTTTTTGTACAGAATAAAATTTTCTTTCTATATGACACCTTTTTGGTTTTAAAAAAAATTCTGCAAAATAAAAACAAAAAACAAGATAAAAAACACTATTTTTATTTAAAAAAACCTCAATACATTCTATAGTTTTGTGGCGAATTCATTTTTTTAAAGAGTTCTTATTGGGTAACTCGCCTGAAAAGAAAAGATGGGACGGACCACTTCAGTCCCGGTCCCAGGGTATAGCAAACTGAGTGCGCTTAGTCATATTAACCTCTATAAACTGGCAGATCGGCTAGAAAAAAAAATCCCCCCCAAAAAAACATAAATTTAAAAAGCTTATCCACAGTTCGGTAACAAGTCTGCCACCATTATTAAAATAAACTAAATGAAAAAGAAAATAGAACTTAAAAATAAATTTGCAAAAATCTTGATCTAAAAGTTGAGAAATTCTAAAAACTTTTTTTTATTGTTTATGACGTTTTGTCATAAAAACAATTGCTATGAACTCATAAACCAAATAGTGGTATTTTTTGAAATAAATCGATATTACTGCAGGAATGCTAATGTTCAATCGTTTTACTGCTTAGGGAAATAATTTTCATAAATTTAAAATTAGAGGTAGGCGATTGTCAAAAGTCATAATTTGTTAATAAGTATGACAAACATCGATTATTTTTGACTTATCGATTAATGCATTAATAGAAAAATACATTAATTAATCCGAAAATCACCTTTTCTCTCTTCGACTGGACATTTTTTGTAGAAAATCGTGAGTCGCAGATTATTTATTTATTTTTTTTTATTAATTTATTTATTCTTTTTTTATTTTACTCATACATAAAGGTGTATGATTTGGTATGTGCATTTTACTTAAAACGTTTTGAAACAGAGTTGGTTATATCGTGTATTAAGGGGGTATTTTAAAAACTAGTTAGTTAGTAGCAACCTGGGGGGGTCACAATTGTCAAAATATATTTAAGATATTGAATATGCACAATTGATTATAAAAAAACTTTTTTTCATATCAGAATAACACAAAAAATTGTCTTTATTGTCTAAATTAAAAGAGAAAAAAATATTGTCGGCAAAATATTTCGATTGTATAAACGTTTGTTTGTAATATATATATATATATATATATATATATATATATATATATATATATATATATATATATATATATATATATATATATATATATATATATATATATATATATATATATATATATATATATATATATATATATATATATATATATATATATATATATACTAGCCAAATTTTAGCTAGAAACAGTAATTATTGTCAGACTTGTCAGGCTTACTAAAGTTTTTTCCTTAACCTAACAAAACTTTTTCGCTAAAAAAAACCATCATGTTGGTTTTGTCCTGGTAAGTGGAGGTAGTGTCTTGCCAGTAAAAGAAAAGTCGTTGCTACACATTTTGCCAGTTTTAAACACTCCAGTAAAATATTCTTAATAAAATATTTTGCGTCGTATCCTAAAGACTTGTTATTTTTAAGAGATGCTTTTTTTATTAATTTGATAAAATGTGAACTGTCAATATCTTAGATATTGACAGTTCACGATATTTCAAACACCTATTATCTACACACTTACAAAAAACAGAAAAAGATTTATTTTTCTGAATTTAATTTACGGGTCTCTAAGTTCTTTATGTGCCAAAGTTGACACAGCGTCTACCGATAAATTCGAAACAGCAATATGGCTCATTAGGTAGCATCCCTATGAATTGCCAAGGATCTGTGCTAAAGAAATCTAGGATACTGAGAGGTACAGAATCGGATTAAGTTGGATGAATAGTTAGATAAATACAAAGATATATATTTCAATTTTAAAAAATACAAATTTAGAAAATACATTTATTTGTACTGCTTAAGTCTAGAAATAAAAATTGATTGTGGCCGTGTTCACGTAAGAATGTAGGAAATAAAGAAACTTATATTTTGTGCAATTTTTTTATTAAATCAAATATCCTAGCAAAACGCTTTCGGTAAAAACCATCTCAGTGCTATTCGTTCATTTGTCATTTCCTAAGTCTACAAAAGCAAACTTGCACCAAATTATATACCTACAGCAATAATAATGTATAATATTTACCCAATTAAAATAAAAAAAAGAATAATTATTAATATATCTGTAGCAAAAAAAAAACACCAATTTTTAATAAAACTAATTAATATGTAATTAATTCTCCAACAATAAAATCGAACAACCACCATAAATGTAAAAAGTTAATTTTTTAAAAATTACTCAAAAACACAAAATAATAATGAAAGCTAGCAAGTTTTACTTTTATCAATTTTTTTCTGACAGCATGTCGTGTCAGATTTTTTAGATAAATTATTTTGGGTGTAAAATTTTTTTACCGAATATTCCGCGTCCTAAATTAATCTCCAGGACTTTTTCCTTAGTCACGCATTTTTAATAAATTTTTTTCTCGTCTGAGACTCGGATTTTTTTTTAAATGTGTTCCTTTGGAACAATTTTTGATAATGATTCAAACACTAGGGAAATAATTGGTGAATTGTTTTTGTTAGGTACACGCCAAACAAAACTTTACACAATGGGACGCTTCGGTCCTGGTCCTGGGGTATAGAGAAAAAAGCAAAAAATGCCAAAAAATCTAAATAATAAAATTTAATTTTACTTAATTTTTTAAGATATACGTTAGGCGACAAACCATTATTAAATTGCATGCTGTCTCTGCTTGTTAAAACGTATGGTAACGACATTGGAGACAAATATATTATACATTTAATGTACCGGAGCTGTTTAATAACTTTAGTGCAAGCCAAATCGTTTCTTACAAATTTCTACACCGACCTAGTCTAAAATGTTACAATAATAATTTAAATTTATTATTTTACCAGTTAAAAGGTAATTTAAAAATAAAATTTCTCTTTAACCCCAAAAAACTGATGCTAATATCTTCCTGGCCAGTTTCTGAAGACACAAAATTATTTTTATTCTTTTTTAAATGCTTAAAATAAGTGCAAAAAGTTGCAATTAAATGTATTTTTATTCTTAACAAATGCGTCACCCATTGGGCACACATCTTTTAAAACCAGAAAATTTTAGCTAAAATATTTTTCACCGTTCTTATAGAATCCCTGAAACTTACTAAATTGTTTTTGATTGATTGGCAATCGCTCAAAACTACATCCAGTACTTTTGCTAAGATTTCTGGGGTTGATACACGTTCTGTTCATCTTTAAGATTTGTACGACCAAGTTTAAATTTAGCAACCTATCTTTCAACTGTTTTAGTTAAAAGTGAAGAGTTTCTATACACTTTCAACCATGATTTACAAAATTGGGGTGCTACACCTTCTAAAAATAAGAATTTTATCACTGCACAAGATTCTTTCATAATAAAAAAGTACTGTGATACGTAAACTAGAAACAGCTGTTAATATAAGAAAATGTAAAAAGATATACATACATGCAACTTCACACAAGTTCATATAACAGTGATGTCTTAAAAAAAATATGTATCTAATACCGTATGTTATCGTTAGACAAATCTTAGGAAACAACCAGTTACTGGTGATATCAGTTAAATAGGCCACCATCAACGAACACTGCATTCACTAAGAAGAAAAATGAATATTAAACTGCATTTTTTATTTTTGGTAAATATAAGGTCTGTTTGTTATCAAGTTCAGAGTAGGACATAGTAGGAAAGTGTGGTGAAAGAAAAGTGGAACTAAGTGTAAATAAGTTCCGTATTGGATTTTTATATCAAACGCGTTAAAGACTTATTTCAGAAATTAAAATTTGGTTTATGATTATGTTTATAAACAAACAACTTCTTGTAGTAAAAACGCATCTAACTTCACTAACTTGAGAGTTAGAGTTATTTAGTATAAACTAGTTTATACCAGAATTTATACCAAACACCATAAATTACACTGACGATAACAAACGGTTTATTGACAAAAAAATTGTAAAATAATGTACTCTATTTCTGGATAACAAACCGACCTATTATTTATTAGTAAAATTAATATAAATATTAAAGCAATTTAAAATTCTTAAAATTGAATTTGGATATTTTTTTCAATTTAAGAACCCACATCAGTTAATTAAATCCTATATATTCTGTTAAAACCAATATTGGTTTTACCGAAAATAGGTCTCTTAAACATAATTGTATTTTACACACTCGTATATTTTCTAACGAATATTCCATTGCACCGAGATACAGCCAGCTAACATATATATTTATTCATAGTTGCATATAAACCATCATCAGGTAAATTGTTAGTTGAGAGGAAAACATTAAAAGCACATTTTTTTTCATGTTCCAGCGACCAGTTAACGTATAATGCACCATGTTATAGTCAGCTGATTGTTTTCCTCTACTTAAGTTCTCTCATATGATGTTTTCTCCCAAAAAAATTCTTCTTTGGAGTATAGCAGATTTTGGTGAGCGTGTAATTTTTTTATTACACGCACAAAAAAATCTACCAACTTACAATAATTATAAAAAAAAGTCAGGTACCCTGTTAATAGGGGGTGGTACATTTGGCGTAGTATTAACACGTTAATACTAACCCAGTTAATTGTGAATTATTATAGCCCCAATGTCACTTTTTGAGTATTTATTTAATTTTCTAGGAAAACATTGGTCAAAGTTACGTTAATTAGGTAATAAAGTAATGTTTAAATTAGATAATAAAGTATTATTAAGTGCAAATGTTCTTCTAGACAAAAAGAAATATAACATAATCCTTAAACCAAATATTTTAAGCGTAAATTAAAATTGTAGAAATCCCTAATTTAAGGATTTTTTTATTTTTACCCCCCTCCCCCCGTTACAACTCGTCACATTTGTGAGACTCCCTCCCCCCAGTGTGACGTCACTCATTTCAAATTTTACATCTAAAAATAATCAAAACCTATATAAATTATGAGCATATAGAAGGATTTAGTACAATTCTCACCATTTTTCGTCGTATTAATCATGAGCTAACATCATAGATAGAAAGCATTTCATTCATAAACGCAATCGAGCTGCGCCCAGCATGTTTTGTTTATTATTGATGATAGAACAGTAAGTTTGTACTTACTTGTGAAATGATAATACAGGAATCATATCCGTTCGTTTACACACTTGGTACTGCCTTACCATTTTAATTTATTAAAGTACTTGCACCAAATTCAGTTACACAGTTGTCACACACAAAAATTACCCAAACAACAAATAACAATTGGTCTAGAACGCCATATTGAATGTGTCATCTGTCGAGCAGCGAAGCTGAAGGTGGCGAAAGTACGCTTCTACGAAAAATCCGCTGTTGTCACGTTGTCGCACCTTTATTAGTAGCTGTCCAAAGAAAATAGTATTTTGACATCATTACTTTTCTGTGTTGTACTATAGTAATATACAGTAAAGCGCACCGTACTGCGAACATAGGAGGCTACTGGATGATTTTGGATGTACCCAATTCTAAAATACCAATAATAATTTTGTGGCTTGCATTTCAATTTCTGTCTCGTTTCCTCACGTGGCTCATTTTTGGTTAGGACTGGTGGGAGTACGGTGATAAATTCGGAAGAGTTATCTGCCCAGTTAGTTATTATTACTACGTTTTTATTTTCAGTAAGAATATGCAGTGTTTATGAGGCAAGTAGCAGGAGCTAGCTAGCATCAACCGTCTCCGATCGGATGTCTTATCAGCCATAAATTTAAAATTAGTTGCTTACGAGACCACCCAACGTGGGCTGGCCCAAAAACCAAACAGTTTTCCTAATAAAATAAAATTTACTCAGATAAATAATGGAACGTAGAGATATTAAAAAAAAAAAAAAATAAAAAAAAGAAAAAAATCTTTCAAGTTATGGAAGATGCTCAAATAAATCACATTTCTGAGCCAAACAATAACCAAGATTGTCCTTAAAATCGCCTTCCTGACACATTTGCTAGAATGTTAAGGCTAAATAATCTAAAAGAATTCTCAATTTGTAATTGCAATTCTTGTATATTATTAGCCCTATTCTCCTGGAAACCATAAATTTGTGGTTACACATGACCCCAGAGAGAAAAAATCGTTGGGTGAGACCATGAAGAACAAGTAATACTCTTAAAAATGTTCATTGTTGTCCATTACAGTTTACAAAATTGCATTCGTCTAAAATGATCATTAGGAAAATTTCATGGGTTTTTCTTACTTTGTAGGATCCGTATCCATTTTTTAAGCACTTTTTCCACTGATCCTTTGCTCAAATTAACCTGTTGTACAATTGTATTAATGAAATTGTAGGATTTTCAATAACACTTGCCACCACTATAATTTCCTTCATTTCCCGTTCGTTGTTTTCTTCTGGTGCACTATCATGTTTATGTTTTCTTGGAGTTAAACAAAAAAAATGTCAAAAAGTTTAATGACTCGGTAAATAGTGATTGTGAGGTGAGGAATTGTAGGGAAAACCTGGTTGGAAAAAAAATAATAAATAATTCCCTAATTCCCTATCAGGATTTCCACGGTGATACCATTTAATGATTTTAATTTTTCTTTCAGTTCGTGAATATCCATTATCAATAATTATTATTTTATTTAAAAAAAAATTTTTTTGGTCGCAAATAATCGACACCGTACAACTATAGCTGTAGAGCGTTCGATAGTAAAGAATTATTTCAGGAATAAACGTATTAAATTGACCTTGGCCGGCCGACGCGCGTCTTATAAATTATTGTTTGCCGAAAATTATTGATCGATGAGCAATGCGTGCGGCGTTTTTAGGTACATCCAAAATCGTCCAGCACGTCCTATGTTCGCAGGGGCTCTGCGCTTTACTGTATATAACAAATATTTTTTACAGTTTAAAATAAATGAAATTTTATTTTGATGTAATTTTAGGAATAAATTAAGAAAAATTTAATCATAATATACCATCAAGTAAATGGAGACAGAAAGATACTTGGCAGCCACGCTTTACGACAAAATAGTATATGTACAACCATTGGTGGATTTTATTGTTTCGAGTACAAAGGTTCATTCATCGCTAGGCAGAACCTTAGAAAGTGCGTTTATGATGCCACGCTTATGCCAAAACAATGCTTTCTTCAGTTAAACTAACAGCTCATTGGTTTTAATAATTTAGATTTTTACATCTTACGTCACAGAGCTGATGACCCCATCCCCCTTTGTCTCACAATGTCACAACCTCTCACCCCCGCTTAGCCGGCGCTCATGAATTTTAGTCGAGCAACTTTATCGCCTTAAAAATAGGGAAATTTGTAGGCGCAGATCAACTAGATAGGTTCGACAAAGCGTAAACCACATCGATGTTTTTATTATGTGAGAATATCGCGACGGTTAAAAATATTCCTGTATTGGATCGCTCCCCTCCCTAAAGTCGCAACGTATTAACTACAAAACATGCACGAATTCTTTTCCCCTTCGCGAAAACGGGGCGCAAAAATCCAACTCCTCGACTTGTTCCAACTAAAAGTGTTGTCGGTTAGGTGTTTGAATTTATGGTTTTACTAAAAAGTCACACACCTCTTAACGGGCGATAACTGGCCTTCATTATACGGCTTGGACTAGCCGACATCCAAAGCAAGGCGATAGTTATAGTATGTAGGGTTTTTGGAGAAAATCGCTTACTAATACCACCTTTTAATTGTATCCCTCTTTTTAAAGAATACGAACATTTAACTTTAAATACAGCCCTGTTCTGTTTCTTCCCGATAAGAAATGAGCAAGAAACCAATGCTTCTCGGAGTTTGTTCCAACACTTTTTATTAGCCTTTCCTTTGCCCCTTTGACTGATTTGATTTATGCTTGTTTATTACACACGTAGCACACCTTTAAAACTTTGATTAGACTACCCTCAGATTTATACTTTTGTTCGTTTTAAAATTTTTATTAGGCAAGTGGAGCTTTTAATAAAATTACATTTCAAGAATTTTTATATGTTGATTGATGATCGATTTTGAAAGAACAAGTAAAGAACGGCATTTTGTTTTAAATTTTTAATAGAAATGTGGGGGCTTTAACCCGGTGTGGTTGAGAGCAACCACCCGGGTGGTGACATAAAAACAAACAAAGTAATTTAAATTTAAAACCCCCTCACTGAAACTTTAGAAACTAAAGAAGGCACAAGATGGTTAAATCGAGACCAAGTTGCGTATTTTTTAACTCCCGGTTTTAAAATTTTTGAGTATTTTCGGGAAACATTTAAAAAACACCGAAATATTAAAAAACAGTCTTTTAAAGTTAATTTTAAAACGGATTTTAAACGAAAATTGCAATTTGTATTTCAGTTTCTTAACACCATTTAATAGTGCTTTCGATTTCACACGTCTCGTTCCTCAGCCGATCTTCAGCAATATTTAATTTTTCGGGCGCAACATTAGATTTTTACGAAATCAAATAGTTCTCCCTATTGAACAGTATTAATTAGGATATACTTTTAAAGCTGGTAACCTCAATTATTAAAATGTTTTTTTTTGGGCCGATCTCAAAGATTTTTTTTAAATTTTTTAAAAAATTTTTAGCAAAAAGGCTTAAGATTTTAATATTTTAACCAAAATTTTTTACCAGTTGAAAAGCAGACATTGTTTTATAAAGATGATAAAAAATAAAAATGTTTTTTTTTTGTTTTTTTAATTTTTTGCCATACAGCCAATTAGTGACTTAAAAAAAGAAATAAAAAAAAAAAAATAAAAACTGAACCGGGGTAATTTAAAAAATATATGTTTTTAAAAAAATTGTTACAGCAACTAACTTTTTTTTGACTACAAAAAGGGGGGTCTAAAAAAAAAATTTTGTACCTTTTTATTTTTTTTTTAAGGCCTTTTTTCAATAGCAAAATTTTACTTCCTCTTTTTTAAAAGTACTCCAAAAAAAAGTATTATACTTTACCCATAGCATATTCTTGATCCCTTAATTTTTAAAAAATGCTTAAAATTTAAAAGGATCCCAACCGTAAGGTAAAAGGGGGCTTGCCGGTAACCTAAAAGGTCTCGCATTCCCCCTTCCCCTATTCAGAAATCTAACTTTTAAATATTTATTGCTCTAGTAATGCTGATAGCTGAAACCGGGCCCCCGTTAAAATTTTTAAAAAAGGGAAATTTTAAAATATTTTTAAATTCAGTGAAGTGAAGGATTTTTTCCCCGTTTAAAGTTCTTTAGAAGAAAAGATCCATTTTTTGGGAAGGAATTTTAGCCCACGAATTAAAAAAAAAACTAAGGTTAATTTAACTTAAAATATATTTTTTAATTAATTAAATTTCAGCAGCTTGAAAACGTACTCTCATTAGTCTAAAAATTTTTTTAAAAAAAAAAGTAAGTCAAGTCATTAAAAAAAATTTTCCCCTTTTGTTGTTGATTTAAAATTTTTAATTTTTAAAAAAAACCAAGTAAAGCAATTTTTTTATTTTTTTTTTGATTGGGGCTTAATTATATTTTATTACGCGGTTGTGTGTACTTAATAGAAACCCCCCGAGAGATAATGAAAAAAAAAAACCCAATATGGGGTGTGACCAGCCAAGCCCCAAAATATTTTTTTTTTTTAAAATAGTTTTATTCAAAG